>JAMKCH010035811.1:0-115434 GCA_023653785.1 Ophioderma brevispina
ACTTCAGTAATTCAAAAAATTCATATTCGAAGAAATTCCTCTATAAACCCTTTTCACCCCCCCACCCCCCCCCCCCATTTGTCAAAGGCATATCCAGTGTTGAAATTTTTGTCGAGAAAGTGTGTGCATATTTCAATTCCCTCCCCCCTCTCTCTTAACAATTTTTCGTTACATCCAAGAAATTCTCATCATCCATTCTGGTGTAATAATGACCTGCCTAACCATGATTCAAATGAGAAGGAGAGAGAGGAGAGCGATATGTAATCTTTGTAAGCAAAGATTTGCTCCATATTTACATCCCCCTACTTTGATTTACCTCATATTGTTTGTTACGCCCTAAAATTTGTAAGATGATTTCATTAGATTCAGCATGTCTGTTAACTTGACATCCTCCACCCTTCCCCCATCCACTCCCCCCGATACACACATAATCCATTATATCTTGTCCGATGTACATGTCAAGGTTACTATATCAACGTAAAGCATTGTTTTTTTCTTTGTGGAGAATGTGTGTTCTTCTTAAAATTATTTCTCACCCACCCCCATCATTACCCCATCCCACTCTGACCCCACCCAGCCCAAAGGTAATCAGAATAACCCCTCCTGAATTTATCCCCTCTTACTTCACAGATAAGCTGTATTTCATTAATTAAAAAAATGGAGGGGTATGGAACAAATAATGTTATAGCTCCCTCCCACATAGGCGTATTGAATGATCCCACAATCACCAGTTTGTAAACATTTCACCTAACTAAGGTCATTGATCCCCTCAAAGTCATATTTGATATACCCTGGAGCTAGCACATATTTGTAACACATCTCAAGTACAAAAGGTTTGAGTGATTAATATGTTGACAGACTGAATGAACCCAGAAACGTGATTCTTAAGTGCCGCAAGTGGGTGCCTTAAGGAGAGGGGGCCATAACAAAGTTTGTACAGGGGTCAAATTTGTAAATTGGATCCATCATTTTGACAAGCACACCATTTTATGTGTACCTAACCATAAGGATTCAGAAAAGGATAGTTTGTAATCTGTAAAGCTAAAGCTTTAGAGTTATAGGCTAAAACAGCAAAAATCAATAAAAAGGGTCCAGTTCAGTTTACATGGTCAATTTTTAAATTGCTCCTGATTTGAATAAAAAATGGTGCAAATTATTGGGTGGAGTTCATAGGATAAAATAACGAATAATTTTGAGTGTCCTCAATGCTTGCTTAATAGAAAGTAGGGGGTAACAAGATCACGCCCCATGAATGCAATGGACGGTTTGACCTTCTGTGCCCCCTACAAATCGGAAACTAAGCATTAAGACAGTCCAAAACGATCCCGAAGTTCTAATAGTCCCGGGCTAAAAATGAGCTCGGTATCACCTGGAAGGAAAGTTTATCTCATGTGGCTTTTTCTAGATCAGAATTTTATGTGGAATAATACTATGTTAGGTAAAAGGGCCGAATCCTGAACCTGCATCCTCATAAGGGGTTTGTTTCAGGGGGGGTCAAAAATGAAGAAAAAATCATATATTAGGTACATATGAAGACAAATAACGATATCCTGACCGCGTAATAACGAAGAATTAAGCTATTCAGTATTTAAGTATAAAATTAATTAAATAATGTACTTGATGTAGTAACGATTACGAGGGTAACTAAGTTGTATGGGGGTCACTCAAACCCCTTATTAAGAAATACGGTGAAAATACTTAAAATATACAAAAATAACCACAATTTGGAAGTAATTAATTTGTTCAAACCAACAGTCTTTCAAGGATAGAGAAGGTTGGCTTGGGGTCTGGGTTGAGGTGGCAAAAGCAGTATATTTTGGGGTGGAAACATGGGGGGGGGGGTTGCATTTCAATATGCGACTTATACGTGCCTATAACAGATTTTTGGTACCAAATAGCTCTCCGTGTGGAAGGAAAGTTATATCATGGGTTGTTTCTAGTCAGACCTTTTATGAGGAATAAGAATAGTAGTAAAAAGCCCGATTCTGAACGCACCCTAAAATGGCATTATTTCCGGGGGGCAAAATAATATGGACATTGACGGACAAATCATTGAGAAATTGGGTATTTAAGTATAAATTGAATGTTACTGATGTAGTAAATTATACAAGGGCAAGTCAGTTAGGGGTCACTAACCCCCCCCCCCCCCCCCATATTAAAAAATACTCTGGAATCCTGAAAAACAAAAGCCACCCCAGTTAGGAAGAAGTAATTTGTTCAATCCTGAACAGTGGTTTCAGATGATGGTATAGTTCATCTCTGGAGGTATTGATGAGGTGGCAGAGTGGGTAAAAAGTAACAGTAGGAATTTGGCGGGGGGGGTGCGGGGTGGAACCCATGGAGGGGGGCACCTGAATATAAATTGGTCTTATACGTGCCTACCAGGTGGTACGAAAAATAGCTTTCGGGTGTGGGATTTTTCATAGATAAAAGTGGTAATTGAAGTTTTATGTTGATATTGGAAGAGAAAAGGGGGGGTCGGTCATGGTTGTAGATTGAACAATGGGGGGGGGGTTTAATAATTTTAAAAAGTAAAAATGGGGTTCAAGGAGACGCATTCGATATTGAATCGCTAAAATGTCATTTTATATGGAAAGAGTTGCAGGGGGACTGGTGCAGTTGTGGCAATTTCTGGAAAAAAGGATGAAAATTAGTCAGCATTTACCAAACTTGAAAAGCAGTTTGTCATCAGTTCACAGACCATTGATATGGTATATGTGAGATCCGGGAATCCATCTTCACAATTGCCAGTGTAAGCGGGACCGACCCTGAAAAGAGGCTTATTTAACCAAAAAACGGCAATGCCCACAACATCAACATTTTGTGTATATGAAAAAATATGTGTTTGAAGTATTGGGAGTGCAATCTTCAATAATTTGCTCATGTAAAACAATAGATATAGGCTAATTTGCAGACAATATGCATACGAAATCAGGTATGCACGTATTTGCGAAAAATAGCTATAAACTTTATAATTAAAAAATTTTTTAAAGTAAAGAGTTATCGATTTCGTTTCTTTTAATAATTAGCCAATGAATCTACCAAAATATAATAGTAAGAAACGACATATCTCTTGATATAAGTATTAACAGGTCGATATTTTCAGATTGTACATATTTTTGTGATTTTAGATGCTATTTTACTTTATAAAGTTTTATAAATACATATATTGACAGTCTCTTGATAATATGTATACTATAACATTTTTCAAGAACGATGAGCATTTTGAAGTGTTTGGTTGAATTTCGGCCCGAGAAACATGCTTGTTTCTCAGACGTGCATGAAACCCCCAAAAAGAGGCATTTTACCGATATGGCGAGAATAACAACCACGCTGGGGTTCCCTTTATTGATCGGTCCGCAGTGTGTTGTGTTGATCCGAATTGAGGGGTTTCGGCTGTAAAGCAAACACATACCCAAAATTTGTGTATTTCATGGGGATGTTTCTAGTAGGGGGAAGGGAAGCCGGGACGAACGAAAAGAAGTTCGTTTTTTCAATGAATTAGTCTACCAAACTGGTTGTTGCTATAAAAATTAACCATTTTGCAAGCAGAGAATGAATATTATTCAAAGGGGACCTTTGGAGGGGCGGCGATAGAAGCGTCCGAACCTCCCCCCACATATCCCAAAAGATTATAAAAGGCCATACATGCGTTTGCACATCGAATTTCAATGAGGATTTTGGTAAAAAGAAGGCCGTTGTTTATGGGCCAAAAACAAAAGTCCACTTGGGCCCAACCTCCCACCCCACCACACCAACGGATTCACATATTGGCAAAAAAAAAAATCCACTCTTGCTCAATTCCCATCGCCTGAAAAAAAAAATCTGGTACGATCTAATGTTCCGTATGTTTAGAAAAACAATGTATTCTCAAACCATCACTTTATAAAAAACACGAGCTAAATCTCTTTAACAGTAGGCCTAGATTAAGTGAGATTAACGTTTAAGAATATTTCAAGTCGGAATCTGACAATGAAATGCTAGTTTTCAAGGATTCAATAGGCCTTTCAAATGAAAACAATTGGTCCAACATATTAATTCATCATTGAAGAATTGATAGGGAAATAATATAGCAAAGGCAAACAAACAATAACACCAAGCAGCAAAACAATTGTTAACGTACTCGTAAAACTAAACAAAAATGCGCCCTTTGAACATTTTGTCCTCTATATGGAAAAAAACGCTCAAGAATCATGGAACCCTCAAAAACGGTCTTTAAATTGAGAACCCCGGCACAAAATGCCCATAAGAGACAGTTTAGACCTTTAGCACTTTTTTCCTTAGAGTAAGAGGTGGAAAGGAGTAAAAATCTTGAAAAATGGGGAAATCTGCGAAAAAAAGAGGAGAAAATGATCCGAATTTCTTCGACGGGGCGTTTGGCCCGGGCACGGGATCAATTAAGACTTGCTACGGAAAAGAATCGAAGTGGTACCACACCGGAATCCCCAGCCTCACCCCCATCATCCCCCACTTACCCCATCAAAGCAATATTTTGCTTTTTAATAAAAACATTGTATTTTCTCATTTTCCCCTGCAAACTTTTCGGTTGAAACTCTACCCACATAATGCTACAGCGGAGGCTTGTCCGGTTTTTATAAATTATTTGTATAGTCATTAATATGTATATATTCACAAATTATACTGCTCGCGTTTAAATGGTGTGTCGGGTTTTCAAAGTACATTTGAGGAATCAAGATATGTTGGCCATGGTTCGTATGAAACACAGAAAATTGTATGTGTAACCCAATGTCCTAACACTAGCCTTAATTTGGAGTAAATTTGAAAAATATGAGTTTATTATGCAATTTTGAAATAGCGCTATCAATATAGAAGAAGCCAGCGATAATGTGACGATCATATAACTGAAAATTACGCAATATAACAAATATCACAGTATCATGATGCTAAATACGAATTGCTTCTTGCTATAGGTCAATATGTATCAGGATTATCAGTATGGATGCACGTAAGATAAAAATAGGGAAACTGATTCCGTCTAATATTTATTATTTACTTAATGTTGTTTACAACACTAAATCCATGTGTTCTGGGTCGAACACGTATCTAAACACTATTTGTATACACTTTTTTGAGACAGGTCTAAGCATTAATTCCTGAACATTTAGGTGTTCAGATGTTTAGATTCTAAACAATTTCCTTAAGGTGACGCGTTTATGGGTTTGTAGATTCTAAAGACCCGCCCCCATCATCGCATGACGTTCATGTTCACTACTATTAATAGTGTTAGCTTCTAAATGCCTTTGTGGCACATACAGTGTTTTTTAACACGTTTAAGAGTTCACGTTAGAAATTCTCATGCTCTGATTAGAAATGGAGAAAACGATGCTGGATTTCAATGCTTTTTTTTTTTGTTGTTGTTGAACACGTCTAAGGCGCTTGAATGAAAACTCTGACTAAAATCTAAACACTTACGGTTTACGTGAAGTGTAAAAAGGGGGTTAGCTTATAGGCCTAGGGATTTGCTTAATAACTAAAACTGTTATTTCAATGTAATACGTAGGGCCGAAAGTGTATGTGTAGATCTGGTAAATTATGCTAAAACATACTTTAGCATAATTATTGAGGGATCGTAGGCTGAATGGTGTAGATATGGTAATTATGCACATATATTAGCCAAAATTTTTTGCAGTAAAGGGAATGCCCCAACTGAAAAAAAAAAAAAAAAAAAATTATTTATGAAGAGATTGTAGCAATGGCTGGGGAAAAGGGTGAATTTAACACGGTCACATGTGACTCGTCACAAATTTAGGAACAGAGGGGGTCGTTAGCTTTAGGAGAGAGCCCCCGCGACCCCATGCACCACCCCGCTTTCTCCGCCTATGGATTGCGATGCAACATATAGGGTTAAGTCGGGAGGGTTAATGGTAAAGTCGGGTAATATATACCCCGGGGCGCATTGGCCCTATTTGATTTGGACCACCCCGTTTTCTGACCCACCCTGTTTTTTCCTTTTTTTAACTTTTGAATGAACAGGGACGGTACGGTGACGGTTTAGGAAGGTTGACCCTTCTATGGTACTTTGAAAGAAGAACGAAGAAAGAACATCATTCAACAACTGTTTAATTTGGTATTAAACGGATTGGGAGTGGGAGGTGTCAGGAAAGAAAATGAAAGAAAGAAGTATTGAAATTTAAAAAAATTTGCAAACACGGTTATGAGTTATGCCAGACATTTTTAAAATATCACTCGTTTTCCTGGAGCCTCTAGTAGAATTCTGGAGGTGGTTTTTTTGTGACCATGGCACATGCAGTACTGGAGAGTAGTACGGACTGGACCCAGGGAGCAAGACTGGGAGCAAGGCCGAGAGCACAAGCTCAGGACAGGGGGTGTGTTGGTGTTGGGGGTTTTTGGTGGGGTTAGGTAATTGGGTGGTATTGGTAAGGTAACATGGACACCCTATATCCCCTGTTGTTTGTAGATAGAGAAAAACTTTATGAGACGGGGACATATGGACCATATGGGGGGTTCATATTGTCCCCCGTCCCGCCTTATACCCAATAACAAGGTGGTCCATATTGCCGACGCTTGGGCATTTGACCCTTTGCCCCAAACAAAAATGAAAAAAAGCCTATATCTTTTATTTTGTTAGAGTTAGAGATGAATCTTGAATATTTTTGGTCTGTACATTTGCCCCCCCCATGAACCAAAGATATCAATTGATAATGAACAAGTTATAAAGGTGGTAAAATAAAATTCTGAAAATACGATCTTTGTTAAGGGCTGGTCCATCTACCCCACTTACCCTTACCCTCATTTTCAGTCAAAATATATTTGTTTTATAGAACATTATATATACGATAAATCGGAAGGAACCTTTGCCCCCCTACCATAGTAAATAATGTTAATGTTATAAATTAAGCCATATATAAATAAGGTGGTTCGTGACCCCCCCGTTTTTATTTGTTTTTGGTTTTTAAATTTTCCGGTTTAATGGTTACTAGAGAATTATAACCCTATATGATTTCTTAAGTGGTTTTCATTTGTGCAACCTAGCCTGGGCATTGTGCCGTGATACTATCCGGAGTCTTTTATTACAAATTACTTGGATTACACAAAACAAAATGTTTAGGATTATTCATTAAGACGTGAATGGGGGCTATGGTACTACAACAGCGGGAAACGTAATTCCCCTCGATATGGACCTTTAGTTTATTAAGAAGAGAAAATAAAACAAAACAAACGTCCTCCTAAAAGCAAATATTCAAACTTAAGTTTTGACACAAAAACCATAGTGTAAGTGTCTCTATGCAATGCAAAATGCACCAATTGCCCTTTATATTGTCAATATTGTAGGATTACCCGAAAAAAGGCTGAAAACGACCAATCAATACGATTCGACCCTAAACTAGGGCCCCTTATTACCCCTTGGTGGGCTCTATTATGAAATATTTGATGTTGGTAAATAAGGTTTAGTGCTCGATACATAGTCCCAATTGACCCACCCAAGAATTTTTGTAGAGAAAATGGGTCGGTTCATGTGTGTCAATGTCACTCCTAAAAAGTCGGCCAATAATTACTATAACGCCATTGAATTACCCTTTACGAAACTGTATGCCTCTTCAAAGGGTCATTGGCATGATCTCTAAACTCCCCCTCCCCACCCCAGCTGCTACTGGAAGTTGTCAAAATTGTCTGAAGCAAAGCTACCATTAGCTACCATTTTTCTCAATTACGAAAAGGTATTTGGTTCAAGCGAAAAAAAAAAAAAAACCAATATGAATTTTAAAAAGGAGTCATAATTGGCAATAATGCACGATTTCTATTCGCAAAACGGAGTATAATATTGCCTATGATTTATTTTTCAGATGGGGCATTGGAGTGGTAGTAAAGGTCATTCAATCAAAATAAAAAACTTATAAACTAACGGGTCACCCATTTAAGGCAAGTGGATGCAAAGCCGAGGTGATCACATACTCTCTTTTAAACTCAAGAGTGAATTTCACTTTGAAGGTCCTCACTCCAAAAAAGAGTGAAATTTCAACACTTTGAAGATTTTGGGGGTTGGTGGTAAAATTCACTCTGGTAATTTAAAAAAAATACCAAGGAGAACCCCCAGAAACGAAAAAAGGGAAAAGAAAAACAAAAAAAAACTCAAGAAAAGAAAATCACGAACAGAAAGAAATAACCCCTTCCAGTGGAGTTGGTTCTTCAACTTCCAAACGGTTTAATTTGCAGTTTTTTTTGGAATAAGAAAATATTACGTGATTGACACATATAAAAAATCGAAATTTACGAAATTTAATCTTTTGTAAATTATCAAGGATAAGATTCTAGTGAGTTCAGTACTGGCTGCGTCTGATATTTGATCTGATCTGTATCCATCCCGAATCTCATCTCAAGACTGACCAGCGGCTGCACCACAGAGGAGCGGAGCGTAAGAACTCGCCCCGCGCCGCGTTAGGCCCGCCAGACCCCCACCCCCCCCCCCCCCCCCCCCCCCCCCCCCAACCCGTCCGTCAAGATAATTTTACATGACATCACGCGCCAGAGCCGTAGCCTAGGGCTTCTTATTCGGATCTTTAGAGAGAAATTCGTTTATCCGAAAAAAATTTCTTTTATCCACAATAATGTCTGTGAAGCAAAGTTTGTGAAATTCAAAAAGCGATATTATAAATATTAGTTAAAATTTTTGTTTTTTTTTTTTTAAAGTTGACAATTTGGTAATCGGGCTCCACTTTCGCCGGCAATCACATCCCCGTGGTCCTAAAAGGTCTACCTTAAAAAATTTCGAATCACTTTCGACAAAAATCCGCCCCCCCCCCCCCAAAAGAAGAAAAAGAAAGCCCCCACAACCCAAAAAAAAGACCACCAACCACCCCCCCAACAAAAACCACCAAAAAGAAAGAAGAACCCCCAACCCCCCCCCCAAAAACCCCCCCCCCACCCCCCCCAAAAAAAACCTTCGATACATCCTGAGATTGTACTACCTCAAATCAATAATGAGCTTAGGCCGAGAACAAAGGTTCGTCTCAGGGTTTCCCGCTCGCATAGGCGTAATTAAAAATCCATTGGTAGTGCATTTCTTTTTTTGAGGATTTTCAAGATATTTTAACTAGTTTTTAAAATAAAAAAATTAGTCAAGATAAGAAAGAAAAATTGGCCACCGAAAGTAGACGAAAAATAAAAAGCGTCCTAAAAATTGCAATTGAAAAGGGAATTTTCCAAGTAGAGTAGCGCATAGCTTTTGACCTAAAAAACAAAAACGCCTAGCGCTTAGAACACCGAAAAAAAAGACGCATAAGAGGGAAGCCATGTCTCGGTTCCTACAGCCCAAAAAACCTAAGCGCTATGCGTTTTTTACTCAGAAAAATAACGCCCCGCGGAGGAAATTTTGATTGCATTTTTGGACCTTTATTTTGCGGCCAATTTTTTTTTTTGATGACCCCAATCCCCCCCCCCCCCCCCCCCCCCCCCCCCCCCCAAAAAATAGCTCTAGAAAAAGGAAGAAGAAAAGAGAAGAAACGCGATATATAAAATGTGATTTTGATAACCGATCATCGGGAAGCTGACCAGCCACAGGAAGGAGTGAGGAGGTTGAGTTGAGAAGAAATGAGAGGTGAGATTGGGGAGAAGGTGGGAGAAGGCGGGGGAGAAGGTTGGGAGAAGAGGTTGTGGAAGTGTGAGTGGTTGAGAAGATTTGTGAGAAGAAAGGAAGAGAAGAGAAAACAAAGTGAGAAGTGAGAAGAATATCTTTTTTTGCATAATGTACATTAAAACGATTTTCCAAAATTGTTTATTATGTAGAGCTTTTGTTGTGTCCTGTATGCACAGTATTAGGAAAAACTCGGTTTTTTTTTTTCATTAACAAATCAATTTTTACCCATTAAACCAAAAAAATTACAAAAAGTGTTTCTCTTCGCCATTAGGTATATACTATTGCCTCGAGCATCAGTTGCACCATACGCAACCTCTCAAATAATTAAAATAGTTCTTTAGTATGCAAGTTTACATTTCAACTATAGAGTAAATACACTGCGAGGAAGAAGGAAAAAGCTACTTTTCCAAATTGATATGAAAGATTGTTAGGTTTTGGTTATTTTGTTGGTTAAATAAAACTTTTTTTCGATCGAAAAACGCCCACCGCGCCTTTCTCCCCCCAGCTTTCTCTCAGACATATCGACTTAAACCATGCTTTTGTTTTCATACTAAATTTTTTGTTTCAATATCCCCCCGAACCGTATTTTTTCGGTTTCTTTGTTCTGTTGGTTGCTTGAAAAAAAACAACAAAGGTTTGACCCCCCAACACCAAAATCCCATAAAGTCGCCTAAATCCTCGTGGTCGATATCATCCCCCTCCCTACCTTCATTCTCCTTGGTTCCCCCGCTTTTTTTTTCCCCCCCTGAAAAGAGTAAGTTATACCGTTTTCCTTTTCCTCTGCAACATAGCCGTTGCCCATCATTACACAAGTCAAATATGCTATTATGATTGAAACAATCAAGAATCGGATGATGGTTCCATTCTGTTACAAAATTATTATGATTCAAAGTCGCCGGGGCGTTATCTGTGTTAACCTTCGGCAATAAGAAGACCGGTCAGGGAAATCAATGGAATAATCAGAATAATGATTACAGTGGGAAGCTTTCTGGATCCGCTTTTTACGATTGTAGGCATAAAGCGCTTTTCTATAGAAGATATATTTGGTTACTCTATAACAAGTTGCCTCTAATTTGTGTCCGACCTCTAACTTCGAGCTTCGCAAAATTGAAGGGCCATTAATATGTTTTCTGCAGTTTCTTCTTGTTTCGTTTATTAATAGCTCAAATTCAAGATCCTTCTTTAAAGTTATAAAAATTTCTGGCTGGAGAAAAAAAATTTCAAATAATTATCCACAACAACAATTTTACTAATTACCGTTTTGTTTTGGTCTTATATGTGCAAACACAGGATCTATATGATTATTTTGTTAATTTTTCTTCTGCTTATCTGTCTTAAATAGACTTTGTTAGAAGGGCGACGGCGAGCTGCGGGGTGGTTTTTTGTTGGACTTCTTGTCTTGTAGGGACCGTACACAAAAAAACATTATAGCAATCTAGATTGTGTTGTTTTTTTTTTTAAACAACTTAATGGTCGAAAAATCATAAAAACTCATAAATGAGAATTTAACCGATTTCTGGATATAGTATAGAAGACAAACAAAGGAGGTATCAAATTCGCGATACCACCTTTATAATCTAATTTTTAGCACGTATTCAACTTTATCGTGCTCCAGGAAACTTCGGAAAAATCGTGAATATTTCATTAAAAAATTTCTTTAATCTTTTTTAATTGATATTCTAAATGCGTGTGGATTGGCAATTTCTCTTTCATTTTAACTTTGATTTTAGAATCCATTGTCGAAATAAATGTTAGTGGTGTTAAGTTATTTAGAGAGAGAGATAGGCCTCGGTTTTTTTTGTTATTGGGTGTTTTAATGATTGATATATATGAAAAAATTGATGTTGTTGTCATCCAGCCTTAGTTTCAAAGTGTTAAACTGCATATCCGGGTGTGTTCTCCTTGGAAATCCCGTATTACAGTTTCTCTTTTATAATTCTTTTTTATGTTTAATTCAAGATTGCGTGATATGGCAATTGATTTAATTTAATTAATATTTCATAACCGTTTCGCGATCAATCACTAAATTTACATTCATATTGACGGTGGTTGAAGAATTTGAATGATTGGGTTGAAAAGCCGACGATATGCGTTTACCTCAAAGTAAGGAACGATCGCAATATTGATCCTTGATGAATTGTAAATTGCAAGACTGATTTATATCACTGATTCAACAGCTTGATGATAATGATTGCACATAACATGGGAATGGTACTACAGTACAGCTCTCCTGGATTTATTGCAAAATTATTGTCTAGACTCATCGGCACTTTCAAACCAACTTCAGAACTCGTTCTTGTTCTGAAATGTTCGTATGCCGTGGTACAACGAGGTGATTTTAATTTATGTCACATATTTTCGGTTCGCGTTGTATTGATTTTTTTTCATTTCGTGTAGGCTGCCCTATTTAAAGCCATGAGAACGGAAGTGGGCGGAATAATCCGAAATCTCGTTATGACGCATGTTGATGTTGAGTGAAATTGTATCTTGACTGATAAAAACCATGTGAAAGATTCTAACAATCAAGCAAGGGAATCTACTTCAAAGAGAAATTATCAAATTGTAATACCAGAGGGATTTGTTTGTTTATGATATTATTAATCTTTGTTTTTGTTGTGTGAACAAATGTTACCTTTCCATATTATGAATCGCATGCGGTGCTGAGCAACAAAGTGCTAATTTACTTCCTGGCTCTACTAAAATAGTAAAATCAGATCATGAACATGATGCTGCTGAATTGGTCTTGCCAAACTCTCAATTTATGGATACTGCTATTGCTTCTATGGCCTCAACTAAAACACTCCGCCCACACAACTGGAGGATGTGTTGATGAAGTGCCTAACTTAAGTGATTTCTAAATCACCCAGTAAATTATAGCAGACTAGAATCCTATTCCAACTGGTTCCTGAAGGCAAGGAAAAATATATCTTCAACTTCCTGACCAGTTGTAACACGCAAGAGTACCTCTACGCTATCATCTGGTATTTCCAAGTTGCGTGCGCACTCAGCACTATCAAATCTCGTGAAGAAGAAACGTTGGATAAAAAAAAATGTGTTTTAACAAAAAAACTATAGACATGTGTCACATATCACATTTCTGGCAACTGACTGATTATTGAGGAAGGAAAGAAAATAGCAGGTCCCCAGACTAACAGAACACATGGATCATCCAAAATTTAGCAGATTCCCATCAATCTGCCGTAGTGTAGAGATTGAGCTCACAGCACTGAGTTTGGCCCTCATCAAAGCAAAAAAATGACATTTTATGCCTTAAATTGATGGTAAGAAAATCTGGCTGCTCGTTTATTATTGGACCCTTTCAGCATTGCCTTGTACGAGTTGTGATCATGAAATTCTTGTATCCTGCCTATCAAAGCGCATATTGGTGTTTAAGAGGAACAGCTTTGGACTGGTTCCAGTCTTATCTTCAAGGCTGGAGAGCCGTTGTGGACATAGCAGGAATCTTTTGAACCAATCAAGCCCATTTGGTTTGCCACAGGGCTCTGTAGTCGGTTATAGGCTACATATTTCACATACCAGTTGGAGATTATTGCCCGTCATATGGTTGTTCAGCTATCGTGTGCTTTACGCAAGATGTGTACTCAACTTATCTGTTCGTCCCTTTGACCCAACAGATCCTCATTAATTGGAAAATGCACTGACTGTTCTTCAAAAAGGCATTAAAGAAGGACATCAAAATATGGCTGAATTGGACAACAAATTAAATCAATGAATCTAAAACTGAGTTCTTGTGCCGCATCTCCTTACTACAAAAAGCTCCTTTCTCATATAACCACTGTCTATTGGAATTATTTTAACTCTCACATTAAACCATTCTCAAGAACGCCATTTGGTGACTACTTTTGATTTTTCAAACATGGAGCCAGGGTAATCACACATCACTACTGTTAGTTGTACAATCATCTACCATCTTCGGAACATCTTGCGCATTCGCAGATACATTGTGGAGTAAGGACAATTGCCATCATAGTACGCTCTCGATATCTTTCTAGCTCGATTATTGCAATGGTTTGACTTTCTCGCTACCAAAAACAAAGTCGTAACGCTTAGTCTTCAGCGCTACAAAATTGGGACTCTTGCAAGATTGTTTTTACTTTTAAATATCAGCCGGACCAAAACCACTCTGCTTAAATCCCTTCTTGCCCTGTGAACAGAGAGAATTTCTTTTAAAGCTTTTATATGTTTTTCAATATCTTAATGGCATCTGGCTCCTTATATCTCAACTGTTTAAAGTTTTTAACCATGTCCAAAAAAAGAAACCTATCATCAAAAAGATTGCCTTACGGTGAGTATCAAGACTCGAGTAGAAAAGATGGTGATAAAAGTGTTTAATGTTGTGCTTCAAAGTCATGGAAAACCTTCCTGTTCTCATTAGGCAGTCAGATCTGGTTAAAAGCATTTAAAAAGGCACTTAAGACACACTTGTTTACTAATTGATTGTTTTTATTATGATATATTATTGCTCAGTTTCTCACTCTTTTACTGTAGCGCCTTGAGCCTTTGGGGACCGGCGCGTCATAAAGCCTAGTAGTTGTATGGGTAATGTATGTATGGGTATCTATAAGGCGTGAATTGTCCTGTTAGGTAACAGAGCGTGACAGAAATAATATGGTTTTTGTACTGTTAGAAACAGACAGCAGCCCTGGGCTGGATGTTACTACACAAAATGAGAGAAAAAAGGACACATAGAACGCTGAATTGACTTTACATGAAAACCGTGGTGTTTCTGGTGCTCAAATTGCGTAGTGTGTACACTGTTCATAAACGTGGTTTTTGTTGGAAATAAAAGAAAAGCAAAGGTTAATTATGGTAAGCAGGAAAAGAAAATTAACGAAACTTGACGACGAACGCGACGAACGAAACTGCTTAAAAACGTATTTTTTGCTTGAAAAATAACAAATTTAACAACCTTTAGTAACCAAACTTTGGAAAACTTTTACTTATGTTTTGAGTAGAGTAGCACATTCCAACATATGCAAAAAAAAAAACCGTATTAGGTCGTAGCGTCCTTGCATTAATGACAGAAGAAATGCCCAATACCTGGGAACACCCTTTCTTGTATGCAAATTGCATGCAAATTAGTAAAAAAAATCAGTTTCTTACATATGCAAATATTGCAGATTTGATTGTACAGGTGTATGCGCTAGGGAGTTTTTATAATTCTCACAAAAATTTTGATGTGTGGCGACCATTTGCCGCTTTTGTTGAATTTCACCTCTCGCTCCGCTTGCCTACAGATCAAAATTTACTACAAAGCCTAAAGCACAATGCTGAACCCGCGTCTGAATATTCTTGGACTGTGTCGCACACTGCTAGATACACGTTTGTAAATTCTGGCAAGGATGTAAACACCTTGCTTTCCTGTTCAGAAATTGCACAAACTGCCCCTCCCTGGAACTCTCCTGTTTTACAGACAGATGTAATAACATTCCAAATTGTTTTTAAAACTCGGGAAAGTGAGATTCGTAAGGGTACTAATCATATGTCAATTTTTGTCATAGGGTAATCCCTTTAAATTACAAAATAAACTCGATTCGTAGGTTACTACGCGAAGCAGTGGGGTATGCAAACAACAAATAATAGACAATTCCAATGTTTAGTTAAATGGAAAGGTTTTGAACCAAAAAAAATTTTTTTTTTTTTGTTGTAATGATCATTGAGGGTGGACAATGCGAGTCAGATAATGCTATCTGGTGGGTGGTGGGGTGGTGGTGGTGGTGGGGCTCCCTATCTTTGGGGATTATCAGACTGTCCTTGAACCCATTTTGACATCAAACTGCACCCAATGACCCCCCATTCACTTCAATAATGAGCGTTTTATAGGGCCCGAGAGCCAAAGGTCCGTTCAGTTTCCCCCTCGCATAGGCGTAAAAATCACATTGTTAGTGCATTTCTTTTTTTGAGATTTTCAAGATATTTTAACTATTGTTTTAAAAAATTAGTCAAGATAAACAATGGCCACGAGTAGACGAAAAATAAAAAGTCGTCTAAAAATGCCAATAAAGAATTCCAAGTAGCGCATAGCTGTTGGACTAAAAAAACAACAAACGCCCCATAGCGCTTATAACCAGAAGAAAAGCCCTTGATCTCGGCTTTCCTACAGGCCAAAAAACCCTAAGCGCTATGCGTTTTTTACTCAGAAAAATAACCGCCACGCGGAAATTTTTATTGCATTTTTAGACCTTTAATTCTTGCGGCCAATTTTTTTTCTTGCCCAATCACCCCCCACCCCCCTTAAAATAAATAGTCTCTAGAAAAGGAAAAGAAAGAAAACGCCGATAACATGTGATTTTGCTACACCTGATCCACTCGGGACGCTGCGCCACAGGACAGGAGGTTGAGAAGAACTATTCTTTTTTTGCCTATAGTATCATATAAAACGATCCAAATTGGTATTATGTAGAGCGGTTTGTGTCCATTATGACACCTTATAGAGGAAAAATTGTTTGGGGTTTTTTTATTAACAATAATCATTTTTTACCGATACACCAAAAAAATACAAAAAAGTTCTTTCTATTATGTATATACTTTGCTATAGATGTGCAGACACCTCTACAAAATGAAAATAGTTTTTACTTTAGCAAGTTTACATTTCAAATCGATAATAAAACCTGCGAAAAGCACGTTTACCAAATGTGATATGAAAGATTGTTAGGTTAAAAACTTTTTCGATCGAAAAACGAGGTTTCTCCCAGCTTTCGAATCGATAAACATGCTTTTTCATACTAAATTTTTTTTTTTTCAATCTTAAAGCCGTATTTCTCGGTTGAAAAACAAAGTTTTTGAAACAAAATCTCAAGCTGTAAACTTGTGTTTATCATCATTGTACATTCTATCTGGTTTCCGCTTTTTTTCACCGAAAAGAAAAAAGTTTTCCTTTTCCTCTGCAAAATAGCTGCCATACACACAGCTCAAAATATGATTATGAAACAACCAAGAACTCGCGTATGATGGTTCCATTCTGTTAAATAAAAAAAAAAAAAAAAAAAAAAACAAGGTCAAATAGAAAATCTTTTTATCCCATCCTGTAGTACTTGATGAGAGGTCAATAAAAGTCAATCATAACCCCAACACCTGACCCATGGTTTAGGGGTCAAAGGTCAAAATGCTTCAAATTATGTTACACTTCAAATCACTACTTCTACAGATTACATAGTATGATCTCGTGACTCATGTATGTGGTGTAGTATGCCATCCCCTACAAAAGTTACTTAATGATTTTTTTTTATCAAAGGTCATTTGGGGTCACAGGAGTCGAAGACCTGATTTTCACTAAAAATGCTACAAGTTTCGGTCTGTCTGAGCAGTCTCGACTGTGTTCAGATCTGCACACAGATCTAGTTGTACATTCTATCTGGTTTCCGCTTTTTTTCACCGAAAAGAAAAAAGTTTTCCTTTTCCTCTGCAAAATAGCTGCCATACACACAGCTCAAAATATGATTATGAAACAACCAAGAACTCGCGTATGATGGTTCCATTCTGTTAAATTATGTATGATTCAAAAGTCGGTCCTGGAATAATCATAATAATGATTACAGTGGAGCGCCTTTACGATGTAGGCAAAGCGCTATAGAAGATATAATTTGGAACAAATTTTCAAAATCTGGCGACTCCTAAATCGCTCGCCAAAATTGAAGGCCTATAATATGTTTTCTGCAGCTGTCTTTTAAAAGTAAAGACCTTTAAAGTAAATCTTCTTGGAGAAAAAAGTTTATCATCATTATCCATCAACCAACAATACTAATTACCGTTGTTTTGGTCTTATATTGTGCAAACACTGCTATTGATTTATTTTAGTTCATTTTCTTCTTCTTCATTGTCTTAATTGACTTGTAGAAAGGGCGAGCCGGGTTTTTGCCTTGTCTTGTCTGGATCCGTACAAAAAATATAGCAATCTAGATTGGTTTAACAACTTACTGGTCGAAAAATCATAAAACTCATAGAATTTCTAACACGATCTTGCTATATAGTATATAAGACAAACAAAGGAGGTATCAAAATATCGCGATACCACCTTTATAATCTCTAAATTTCTTAGACTAAAATGGAGGAAAAATCTGAATTTAGATTAAAATTTTTAATCTATTACATTTATATTCCAATGCGTTTTGATTTCAATTTTTAATCTTAACTGATAGAATCCAATTAGAATAAATGTTAATGTAAGAAATTTAGAGATAGGCCTGGGTTTTTTAATGATGAAATTATCTGAAAAATTTATTTTGTCATACAGCCTTTTCAAAGTGTAAACTTGCATATCCGGTGTCTCCTTTGGAAATCCGTAATTACCGTTTCTATTTTATAATTTTCTTTTTTTTA
The DNA here is from genome assembly GCA_023653785.1 of Ophioderma brevispina. Lineage (NCBI taxonomy): Eukaryota > Metazoa > Echinodermata > Ophiuroidea > Amphilepidida > Ophiodermatidae > Ophioderma > Ophioderma brevispina. Next base: position 17,957 of record JAMKCH010035811.1, read on the forward strand.
TGTTTTAATTCAAGATTGCGTGGATGCAATGATTAATTTAAAAATTTTGAATAACGTTTCGCGATCAATCACTAATTTACTAATTCATATTGACGATGGTGAAAAGCCGATGCGTATTACCATTACCTCAACATACGGACTATTCGCATATTGTCATGATGAATTTTGTACATTGCTGGACTGGATTTCATTCAAACTGTCCACAGCTGTAGATAATGATTGCAATAACTGTTTGAATGGACAGCTCTGGAATGCAAAACTGTGCTAGACTCATCGGGACCTTCAAAAACTCAGACTCGTCTGGTTAAACTCGTATGCCGTGGTACCACGAGACTATCCATCTCGCTCGTCAACCTAGGCGCAAGCAGAACGGAAATGGCGAAAATCTCGTTCTGACGATGATCGTGACTTTTTACTGACTGCCTAAACCATGTGAATGATCTAACAATCAAGCCAAGGAATCATACTTCAATGAGAAATTTATCAACTTGTTAATACCCAGAGAATGTTTACGAATTATTAATTCTTTGTTGAACAAAAATGTTCCCCCATCTTCCTATTATGAATCTGCATGCGGTCTGAGCAACAAAGTTGCTAATTACTTCCCCTGATAAACTAGTTCAATCAGAGAGGACCGGTGATGCTGAATTTGTCTTTGCAACCCTCCTCCAATTTATGAGACTGCTATTGCTTTCTACTGTGCCTCAACTTACAACACTCCCGACCAACACTGAGGGAAGTGCTTAAGTTGATTTCTAAATCACCCTGTAAATCTAGCAGACTAGATCCCTATTCCAACTTGGTTCCTGAGGAAAATCTATCTCAACTCCTGCCAGTTTTAACACCGCATTATTACTCTTCGCTATCATCTGGTATATTTCCATGTGGTGCGCACTCAGCAATTATAAACCTCTCTTGAAGAAGACAACGTTGGATAATAATGTGTTACAAACTATAACCTGTGTCAATATTCACATTTCTTCTTGGCAAACTGATTGAGAAAATAGCATTGCAGACTTAGAGACTAACAGAACACATGGATCATCATAATTGAGCAGATTCCCATCAATCTGCGTATAGAGCTGCTCACATTCTTGAGTCTGCCCTCATAAAGTCAAAAATGACATTATTGCTTTCAATGATGGTAAGAAAGCTGTGCTGCTCGTATATTTGGCCTTTCGGCTGCCTTTGATACGATTGAATCATGAAATTCCTTGTAGCCCGCCTATCAAAGCGGCATTGGTGTTTCAGGAAACCATCAGACTGGTTCCGTCTATCTTCAAGCTGGACTAGCCGTGTGGACATAGCAGGCTATCTTTCTGAACCAATCACTGCCCATTTTGGTTTGCCCACAGGCTCTGTATCGGTCCTATATGCCGACAGTAGTACACTTCCAAGTTGGAGATATGCCGTCATCATGGTGTCAGCTATCGTGTGTACGCAGATGATACTCAACTATGTCCCTTTGACCCCAACATATCCTCATGAATTGGAAAATGCACTGACCATTCTTCAAAACTGCATAAAGGACATCAGAATATGGATGAATGTCAACAAATTAAAACTCATGAACTAAAACTGAGTTCTTTGTTGCCGCATCTCTTACTACAAAAAAGCTCCTTCCTGATTAACCCAAACCCTGTCCCCCCCCCCCCCCCCCCCCCCTATTGGAATTAACTCATCACATTAAACCATCTCAAACGATACGCAATCTTGGTGCCTACTTGATCAAACATGCCCATGGAATCACACATACTAATGTTATCCGTACAATCATCTACCATCTTCGGAACATCTCGTGCATTCGCAGATACATTGGTAAAGACACTTGCCATCATGCGTACGCTCTCTTATAACTTTCTCGCATCGATTATTGCAATGGGTTGTTTACTTTCTTCGCTATACAAGTCTGTATACTCTTCGTCATTCAGCGCCTACAAAATTGGGCTGCAAGACTTGTTTTTACTGTAATAGACAGCAGGACCCAAACCACTGCTTAAATCCCTTCATTGGCTTCCTGTGAAACAGAGAATTTTCTTTAAATTGCTTTTATATGTTTTTTAAAATCTCTTAGGCATTCTCCCTGATATATCTTTCAAACTGTTTCAGGTTACATGTTCCAAAAAGAAAACCTTAGGTCATCAAAAGATTGGTGCCTACGTTGGATTATCCAAGGACTCGAGAAAAGCTGGTGATAATGTTTTACTGTTTTGTGCTTCAAGTTATGGGAACAACCTTCCCTGTTCTCATTAGCAGTCATATCTGTAAACGCCTTTAAAAAGGCTCTTAAGACACACTTGTTTCCTAATTTGATTTGTTTTTTCATGACTTATTATCTTGATTGCGCCTCATTTCCTTCTCACTTTCTTTTATTGTAAGCGCCTTAGCTTTGGAACGGCGCGTCAAAATTTAGTTTGTATGTATGTATGTATGGGTATTCTGATAATGGCGTGAATTTTGTCCCTGTTATTTTAACAGAGCGTGACAGAAATCATAGGTTGTACGAGTTTAGAACAGACACAGCCCCGGCTGGTATTTTACTACACAAAATGAGATAAACAATGTCACGGTAGAATTTTTCTGAATTACATGAACCGTTTTGTTCTGGTGCTTCAAATTTTGCAGTGTAGACTGTTCATAAACGTGGTTTTTTGTTTGAACTAAAAGAAAATGCAAGGGTTATTTATGGTCAGAGCAGAAAATTTAAAAAAACGAAACTTGACTAACTGCTTAAAAACGTCTTTTTTTTGCATGAAAAATACAAAATTTACAACTTCTATGTACCAAACTTTGACACTTTTACTTTAAATTTTGATAAGTACAACATGCAACTAACATTATGCAAAACACCGTATGTCCGTAGCTTCTGCATTTAATGTTACAGAAGAAAATGCCCAACTACCTCTGAAACACCCTTTTATGCAAATTGCATGCAAATTAGGTAAAAAAATCATATTTCTACATATGCAAATTATTGCAGATTTTACAGGTGTATGCGCTAGGATGTTGTTTATTAATTTCTCACAAAATTTTGATGTTGTGGGACCATTGCCGCTTTTGTGAATTTCAACCTCTCGCTCCGCTTGCCTACAGATCAAAATCTTACTACAAGCCTAAAGCACAATGCCTGAATCCCGGTCTGAATGCTTTTGAACTGTGTCGCAAAACATGCTAGATACACTGTAAATTCTGCCAGGGATGTGAACACCTTGCTTTCCTGTTCCAGAAATTGCCACAAACTGCCACCTCCCCCTGGAACTCTTCCTGTTTTTACAGAATGTAAACATCCAAATTGTTTTCAAACTCGTGGAAGTGATTTCAGTAAGGGTACTAATCATTATGTCAATTTTTTTCATGTGATTATGTCCCTTTAAATACATAAATAAACTCGATTCGTAGGTTACTACGCGAAGCAGTGGAGTATGCAAAACAACAAATAACTAGACAATTTCCAATTGTTTAGTTAAATGGAAATGTTTTGAACCAAATTTGTAATGATAATTGAGGTGGACCATGCAGTCAGTATATGCTATCCTGGTGGTGGTGGTGGTGGTGGGTGCTCCCATATCTTTGTGGATATCAACTGACTGTCCTTGAACCCCATTTTGACATCAAACTGACACCCAATGACCCCCCATTCACTTCAATCTACAACCAATTACGCCCCTTTTACATAATATAAAACATAAGCTTCAATGACCCCTTCTTCGTACCATCTGGTAAGCACATATAAGTTGCATTATGCATTTTGAAGTCCCTCATGGGTTGCAACCCCAAAATACTGCATTTTACCGCCTCACCAGACCTCCACAGATGAACTATATACTATCTCTCAAACTACTGTTTAGAATTGAACAAATTACTTCCTAATTATGGCATTTTTGTATATAAAGCAATTTTCAGTGTATTTCTTAATAAGGGGGTCATTTGGCGACCCCCTACAACTTATTTACCCTTGTGTCATTTAACATCAAGTTACCCATTATACTTAATACTGAATAAGCTTACATTCGTAGCTTACTACACGTAAGTATATCTTATTCGTTTTCAATATACCATAAGATAGTATTTTTCTTATTTTTGACCCCCCAGTAATAACCCACCTATATAGGGATGCATTCAGGATCGGGTTGTTTTTCACCTAACATATTCTTATCCTCATTAAAATTGATCTTAGAAAAAAACATGAGAAAATTTCATTCACACTGAAAGCTATTCGTACAATCTGGTATAGGCCACATCTAAGTATCATATTGAAGTGCCCACCCCCCCCCCCCCCATGGTGTGCCACCAAAAAAATACTCACCTCACCATGACCTCTACCAGACCTTCTACTATCCCTTCAACTACTGTTCTGGATTGAACAAATTAATTTCTTACCTAATTGTGGTATTTTTGTATTTTTAAGCAATTTCCACTGTATTCTTAATAAGGGGGTCATGTAGTAGCCCCCCCCCCTACAACATATTACCATGTATCATTAATCACCATTAAAAGTACATTTTTAAATACCTGAATAGCTTAATTCTTAGGTCATTACACTGTCAGGAATCTTATCTGTCTTGTATGTACCATAATATATGATTTTTCTTCATTTTGCACACCCCCCCCCCCCCCCAGAAATAACCCCTATATTGAGGATGGATTCAGGATTCGGCCTTTGTACCTAACATATTCTTATTCCTATAAAATTCTGATCTAGAAAAACCACATGAGATACACTTTCCTCAGGTGATACCTAGCTCATTTTTAGCCCGGCACTAAAACATTCATTACAACACATGAAAATAGGCACATGCCAATGCACTATGGGATTTGCTTAAAATACCCTCTGGTCATTTCCCAGCCATTACATTTCACCTACCAGTTTAGTATTCTTTTAAACCTTTACAAATAGCTTGAATGTTGCCTGTTTGAACTTCTGACGCAGTTTGGAAAGTTACAATCCACACCCCCTCAACCACATCGCCACCCAGATCCATACTCAAAGTACACACATAACTACAAATATGCTCTTCTAATTATACCAATCACTCTGCAGAAATATTTGACGACTATAAATCCCCACTCGAATATAAATGTTCAACTCTAAGGATTTTGAGATATTAAATAAGGGAATTTTTCGTCAAGATTTCGCTTTTACGTGTTCTAAACCAAATGGCGTCGTCTTAAATTGGGATTCCCGGCCCCTCTCCTGCTGGTACTACGCTGGTGCTCTGCGCCTCGGGCTTCGCTATGGCTCATTTGTGAAGTGTTGAGAGACGAGCCTCAGGGAACCAGCGTATGCTGTTACAAGGCTGTGAATTTGGATGATTTTATCGTGTTTATGTCAGCAGACGTTGGTTGAACTGCATTTCTGGAAAACGAACAACTTGTAAACGTGAGAACAAGTGGAATTCTTCTCATAAAACATTACTCCATTGATAACCACTAGATTTTTCTACTAGTATGAGGGGTGCCGCCACTTCATGTAAATTATGAAAAGTATTTCCTTGTGTAAACGGTAGCTATATGGGATGGCAGTCCCTAGGGCCCGAGATTACAACTTCAGCTAAAAGGGTGTCTCTTGAATGCTATTGTGTTGGGATACAAGATGTCAAACCGTGCTTAACTAATATCTAATATACAGTTAACTGTGTGTAGCCAATCCATTGGGTCAGAGATCGGTGGGATCAGTCAACATCATCAGTAGCTTCGCATTTTGTGTGTGTTGTTCTATCTAACATATGCATTGACCTGAAAGATTACGCCCTGTGTTTTTACTCTGTGCTTATATATAACAAGAATAAGAATATATGGGGCCGCTGGGAATGTAGCTAGAGGGGACATAACTGTCAAGTATACTTTTTATAGTTGTTAAAATAGACAAGGAAATATCGCGAACGATAAAGACGAGCAAGCACAGCGAACTGTGAAATAACATTAAATTCGTCATAGGATATATCAAAATACCTTAATACTTAATAAAAGTGTTCATAAGGTGAGAGAACGATAAAAAAACCACATACCAAAAAGTGTACTTAATTTATTTAGTCACTATTTTTTTAAAAATCGAGAGTGAACTTTGACTCAACTATTTTTAAGAGTGAAATTTCACTCTCACAGACTGTTTTCATTCCTTTTGTGGTTAAAAGGCCCCTTTATTATATGTTAAAAAGGAGCCTTTACAGAGAATATGTAATACCACGTCATATATCCACATTTGAGAAGGTTCTAGCAAGGGTCTATCCGAGGGATTTAAACCAATCCCATATGCATTGCTCACTTGCCTAATACTGTACAAAACACATGTACGTAGGGATACAAAGTGGTCTAGAATTTTTACGAAACACAAGATTTCATGATCATGCTTAAAGTATTTATAAAAATACTATAGTAGATTCAACCCATCGTGTCACTCTAGTACTTTTAGTAACTTTTGAGCGCCCGTTTTTGGAGGATACGGAAAAAACGTAAAAGTCTTGGACCCTATTTGTAGTAAAGATGATGTAAACATGAAAGGCCAGATTATCTTTGGTTAGTTCATGAAACAGGTGAATCGGGCCACATATTTTCTTTTTCTGCCTCCTCTCCCAACTAATCGACGTTGTCCAAAACTTTTCCACTGGTGACACGATAGGTTGAATTATTATAGCGTTTTGTAGTCGGGGTCATGCATAATATGTTCACCAAGGATTTGAATATTTGCATTCCGTTCTTTGTGTAACTTGTTAATTATGATATTATGATTGAGCTAAACAATGATGGTGCCAACTTTTTCGAGTGCGTGTTACCATTTTACATGACAAATTAGATGATGTCATAATTCTAAATTGAAATACACCAGGACTCAATTAAATCAATGAATGAATGAATATGTTAAAACAATGAAAAAAATGCAGCATTCCAGCAACATTCAAGATGATGTTCAAAATTCGAAAATTATTGATAAAACAGCATTTTCATGTGAAGAAAACCACACTAATATTTTCCAGGGCAGCATCATCTTGCTTCGGATCCAGCCGATGCCAGCCAAAATGTTTTAAAAGTTCAACCAAATTGGCAGTGTTTTGAAAAATTAACAGTTTGACTAGTTATTATAATGCAAAAGAAAGTACAACGTGCTAATTTTTAATTGCAGAATAATTACCACGAAAAAAAATATTTAGAGTAGCGCAAATGGACTGGTGTAATGTAAGTTTTTAAATGTTATCTTGTGACGTTGCGGGAGACGTCGAGATTTTAAAAACGAAATATCTGTTTTAAGATGGCGCTACCACAGTCACGGAGTTACCAAGGTTTCAGCCACCGTCTTCGACGAGATAGTTAATGCGAATAATTAAAGCTTATTTTGAACAGCGCATGCTAAAATAAAAAAAGGCAGTAATAGTTTTAATGCTACTAATTACTGTTTTAAAGCCGTTATGCAATGTTACAGCGAATGCATAACAATTCAGAAAGCTCCTTTGTATTCACTGTAGAGGTTTTAACTCACCATATCTGATACTAACTCTTTTTAAGTTACAATAAATTGAGGGGCATTTGGGTTCGGTGACATTTTCTCTACTCTAAATTTAGCGACTACCTACTACTTTTTTTCTTTATTCTCCAAAAGGATACTCTTTTTCAAAATCCACTTATTTGTATGATGTCTTCCGTTAACCTACCAGTACGCACATGAACCCAACTTACAAAACAGAAAACACTGTAGATATTTAAAACCGCGTAAGCAAACGAAGAACATACGTAAAGGTTTCATATGATGATTATTCTGTCATGGTCATCACTTTAACTAGTGCTTACCCATTATACTGTGATTGAGTTTTCGAGGTTTCAAACACACCGATCTAAACACCCATCCTTCCAATACTATCTAACATGTCTAAGTACTAATCACCTGAATTACTAAGCACCTCATCCCTACTAAATAGGTTAAGAGTAGAAATCGAATGTGTCAGCATTCCACTGCTAGTACTTAAGTCTGATAATTTAGGCACTATCAGTGATTTGCTAAATTAGAAATCAAAACACATCAGGGCACAAAACAAATTTTTGCATCTCTGTAACAAGTATATGAGCATAACAGAACGCATTCAAGTGATAAGACCAAAACCAACCTAATATGGACAATCTGGATATTTTAGTCATTTACTGTCCGTACGGACGGCGACTACTACACCACGTAATTGATGGAGATTCATATCTTTTTATAATGCTGTTTTCCACTCTCTTTTAGTGAGTTTTGCAGTTGACAAAAATATGTTTTAAGTTCTCAGCTTATCCTACACTGTGTTGAGCTACTCCTGCAAATTTCAAAAGTGCTCTTTCGGGCGATACTGATAGTGAGTGCCTTTAACATCTTTTGTAGACATACTATATTTACAGTATAATTAGGTATGTCAGATACCCACCCCTACCATCATTTAATTTACATTTCAAGGTATGCTTTGTCTATAGGGTACATGCACGGGAGGTCAAAAGGTTAACCTGGCCAGACCGGTCTTCCAGAACAACTAAGCATGCAGAGAATACAGGAACGACAGCGGAAATATATTGAGCTGTTACGCATGAATCACGTGCATACATTTTATTCTTTCGCATGCTTAGATGATCAGGACAACACACAAAGTCCATTCAACATTAGTTTACCTTCCGTGAAACGGCCCTACAACAAAGAGAAAACACAGATGAATCCAATTATTTTGCCTAACCTCTCCTAACATGTAAGACGTTGGTCCAGTAGGAAGAAAGTTTACGACTTAACCAATAAAATATGTTGTCGTGGGCAGCTCAAGCGCTAAACCACAGAAGACACGCTATCTTTTGGTTTTCAAAAGAAATCCAGGAAGATGGACAAAATGCTTCCAGGGTTGTCTAGGCATGGCGCATTTCATTTTCCTCTACTTGGAGTAGATATACTTACAATGCCTGCGAATGAAACAAGAATTTGTTTGACTGTTATGCAGGGCATACCGCAACAAACATTCACCCTTTGATATTCTAAGGAATTTACTATGGGTATAATTGTTCAGCACTGTTGAAGCATTTTAACAGTGTATGACAAATCGGGCTTTAATGGATTTGGTTTGCATGAGATTGTAATCCCAATGAAGAAACCTCAAGGTTTCCGTTTCCATTCGGTTTGATTGCAAAGGACATTATATTCACCACGGGAAACATCAAGGATTGTTGAGGTTTTATTATTGATAACAATCTAGTGGCGCAGGAACCAAATTTTTTTTCTCTAACTATTATATGAAATATTTTGAACAAAATTGAAAGTTCCATAAATTGGGAGGCATTAATGATAAGTAAAATATCGCTTGTTTTTGAGCTCCTATGAAAACCTGTTTCAAAATCTTAAATTTAATAGTTAATATCATAATGGAAAAACATAATTTTATAAAAAGTATAATCGATATATGAGCGATATAGTCGAACAAATGCATTTTTTAATATAATTACCAGCATGTTTTATATGGTGTTGCGTATGGTGGATAGTAACATGCAGGGGGATCTCAATTTCTTTCTTTGAATATTATTGACAAGTGGATGTACAACATATTATTAATTTGAGCAAATAATAGCACTGTTGGTATTCAGTAAATCCGCATGGTATGCAGAATATAAATTAAAAACAATAAAAAGTCATAATTTAAAAAAAATGTAAAACAAAAAAATCTAAATAAAAACGCTATCGAGCGGTAGGGTGCTCCTTGACATCGCAAGCTTTTAAGCCACTCTCACTATGAGCATAAATCTCATTCCCTTGGCGCCCATTTCAGTCTTTCATTGGCCCACTGATTTAGAAAATACACCTCCCTGGTTTTTGGTAGATATTGATACGCTAGATCACACAAGTCAGTTCATGTCAATACATGTACAAGTTCAACCCACTGAATTGTGTCCTTGGTGGATGAGTATATTGTATATTTTAACCCATAGTGTCTCTGTATTGTTTCGAGGACGTCTATGGTAAGCATAAACAAAACCATAGCTAAGATCACAAACATCAATTCTAATGATAAACTTTTGGTTTATATAATAAGGTTTTTTTTTTTTTTTTTTTTTTTTTTTTTTTTTTTTTAAAAATCCAAATATTAACTTATAATTCACAATGCAATGAAAGATTAGAGAGGCAGACTGGCAGAGGCTGGCGAGGCAACCGAACACGCTGTGGGTCAAGTATCCATGTCACTGTTGTCAGCAGGTTGACGAAGCGGGACGATGGTAAATGGGAAGACGCGCACTGACGAAATATACGAATAAACGGCCACTTCAAACACGAGATCGATGAGTTCGCTTAAACCTAATACTCTAAAGCCAGATATTCAAGAAGAAGTAATATAATTTGTATTCTATAAAAAGAAAAAAAAGTATATTTTTATTCGGCTGTTTATTTGAATATGGTATAACGCATATTAAAATACTGCGATGCGATATGAAAATCTTCAGAATAAAGTTAATTAACAATAAATCAATGCATGAATTACTTTAATTTACTGCTTTTCTTATATCGCTCTTTTTTCCTTTTACTTGATGAATCATTACTTTTATTCAAATTTTTGAAATTGGTCGGACAAGGAATATTATAAGTTTTAGCTTCAATTATGTTACTTCAATATTTAAAACTAAACCGTGTCATTTTGACACATTATCTTTTCTGTTTGATTCCAAAATGATCAATTCAAAGTGTTCACCTGATTTAGATATGCCAATTTTATATTATTAGTAAACGGATCTGATACTTTATGAAATGTTCCTTGTCATGCCACAATCCAAAGTTCGACAAGACAGTGTGGTGTGAACGAGGCTGAAAATCATAGTGATCCGTGCAGATAAAAAACATCAAATACCGTTTAAGGTGATCTTGGTGCGCTCCCTTTTGGGGGCATTTTTCAAGAAATGTACAACCAAAGTAGTGGCTCTGAAATGTGAAGGAAACAATGGTCAATACATCTATTGGACAATATTTAAAACTAAAACTAAAACTAGATCATATAAGAATTTTAATGAAAGTGACTTTGTTAATACTGTTAGAAGTTTTAACTGGGATCAAGTTCATACCTGTCATGATGTTGATATTGCTTGGAATATTTGGAAAGATTTGTTTTGTAAGGCCTGTGATGCACATGCACCAGTCAGAGAAAAACGTGTGAAAGGCTCGCAACCAGAATGGATTAATAGCGAATTTCTGACTGTTTGCAAAAACCGTGATTACTATTTTGCTAAAGCTCATAAATCAAATGATCCCCATGATTGGCATATGGCTAAATTTTATCGTAACAAAGCAAACCATATGCGTCACTTTCTTAAAAAGAGATTTTATTCAGACTCTATTGCTGAAAATGTAAACAACTCTAAAAAAACTGTGGTCTACTATTAAAAAACTGCTTCCAAACAAATCATCATCTTCTAGCATTTCTGTTAAGACCGATGATGGTTTCACATCTTCAGCTAAAGATACTGCTAATGTTTTTAATAACTATTTCACTTCTGTAGGTTCTTCTCTTGCAGAAAGGTTTAATGATGATAATGCAGACGGGATTTCACCGACAAATCTAACTCCACATGTGATTCTATTTTCAGTTTTTTGTCATTGTTCTTCAGAGTTTGTTTATAAGCAGATATGTGATATGTCTAACAATAAGTCCCCTGGTTTTGATGGTTTCAGTGTAAAACTTCTTAAGCTTGCGGCTCCTTATATTAGCAATTCCCTTGCTTTTATTTGTAACCTTTCTCTTAGTACATCAGTTTTTCCGACAGAATGGAAAAAAGCCAAAGTTACCCCTATTTTTAAGACTGGTGACAAATCAGATGTGGGTAACTATCGACCTATTTCTGTTCTGCCACTTATTTCTAAAATAATTGAAAGAGCTGTTCATAATCAATTGTATTCATACCTTGTTTCTAATGGACTTCTTTCTGATAATCAATCTGGCTTTCGTGCCAATCATTCTACTCCTACTACTTTGCTTGATGTACGGGATTTTATTTTGAATATGGATGAGAGTCGAGTGACTGGAGCAATTTTTCTTGATCTTAGAAAAGCGTTTGACTGTGTTAACCATTCTCTTCTTACTGACAAACTTTTGCAAAATGGTATTACTGGTCCTGAACTTCAGTGGTTTTCGATCCTATCTCAGCGACCGAACTCAGGCAGTCAACGTTAATTCTACTCTTTCTGACTTCAAACATATCAATATTGGTATTCCTCAAGGCTCTATACTGGGTCCTCTTCTATTTATTATTTTTGTCAATAGTCTTCCAAATAGTGTTAACTGTAAATGTACTATGTATGCTGATGATACAACACTTCTTTGTACTTCAGACACGCCGCATACTCTTGAATTGGAACTTCAGTCAAACTTAAACAAAATTTCTGAATGGTTTGATGAAAACAAACTCACTTTAAATGCCAAGAAAACCAAGTTTATGATTTTTGATACACATCATATCCTCAGTAAATTTCAGAATGTTACTCTACACTGTAATAATGATACTATAGAAAGGGTCGACCAGTTTAAATATCTTGGTGTAATTTTGATCCTTTGATGTCCTGGTCCGATCATATCAATCATATGTGTACATGTATTTCCAAGCGGTGTAGTGTTATTAGAAGACTTAAATATTATGTTCCAAAGGATACTCTGATTATGCTTGCCAATTCTATTGTCATGCCACATTTTGATTACTGCAGCCCTGTCTGGTCAAACTGCACTAATGACCTTTTAAATTCACTTCAAATTCTTCATAATAGATTAGCACGTATAATTCTATCAGCTGACATCAGAACTCCTGTTAAAGATGTGCTTGTATTGTAATGTTATCTTTCCCACCTAAATTTGTACAATTCATTCCAAAAGAGAATAAATGAGGGCAGATCTATATAAATATTTCACCCAGTATAGGTAGTAGGACTTGATACTAAATATCACATATTAGTTATATTCTGGAGGAGTACATTAGATGTTAAAGGGGGGTGGCCCGATTTTAAGGATAAGAAGTTTTCATCTTAATAGATTGGCCTTCACTTCAAAACCCCATCTGTAAAGTTTCGCGCCGATATTTCAATCCGTTTTGATGCGAGAGCTAAAAATGTGATTTTGTAAGGCCCATAGAGTTCTGTGTAAAATTAATATTGGTCGACCAAAACGGGGTACATTTTCGCTCATAACTTCCAAACCAAACATCCTTTGGCTCTAAGATTTCAAAGGGTATATGAGAAAAATAGTAGCTTTCTTCTGATACCAAAATGTTGACCACTTCCGGTAAATCTGGGGCTTTTGGGGACGAGGCTAATAGCGATCGGACCATGGACCGTTAACAATGTTATCTTATCTCATAATAAAGTTTTCTGTCATTCTGTAATGATCATGAGGTAGTATTCAAGAGTGAATCATTGTTACCGAAATTGGATTAATATTCTGCACAATTTTTTTCAGTGTGACTATTTGACAAATCATTTACGTGCACATACAACGACCTTTCAAATTTACAGTCAATCTCGCTAGTATAAATATCATGCCAATGCCGTTTTGTACTGGACTGGAGATAAATGTATAACACTCTTCATGCCACCAGATATTAGAACACCAATTGGTGGAATTCGTAGACCACATAATGTTTGTGTTCTTTCTGGATGTTTACATTCCAAGATCGAATACATACAATTGACGACTATATTAATGTAAGTGCTTTTTAGAGCTGGCAAGTACAATGGCAGGAATCATCTAACCCCTAGCATACTTTTTTGACAGATGTAGGGAAAATGTGGGCCATGCCTTGTGAAAACATTGTACCAGGACCCATATAAATTATTAGTAAAATGCTTTTTAGTTTGGTAAGGTTAGTTCAATCTCAAAGTTCAAAAATCATACTATACTCCTTAATATATCCCTAACGTCCCTTAACTGCATTTACATACACTTTTGAAAAATAAAATCACTGAGCGGACCACAGTAGCTGCCTTGTTTTAAGAGGAAAACGCGCCTAGATCCACCAAAAAAATAACGCTACCTCCTTTTTTGTGGTGATCGTTAGATTTTCATCTAGGGAGGTTAGGGATGAACAAATTACATCAGTAGCTTTCTCAGACGTTGTCTTGTATTGCTGCATCGAATAACTGCCTTTTATCATTATTTTAAACCAATGTTACAATACAAGAGGAGGTACAACGTGCTAATTTCTAATCGCAGAATAATTAAGATGAAAGAACCTATTCAACAACACAATGGACTAGGGAAACAATTCTAAATGGTATATGATAGCGTGATAGTCGACTAAGCGAAATATCTTGTTTTAAGATGGCACTCCCACAGTCATGGAGTTTACCCAATGTGTCAGCCACCGTCCTTCAACGACAGAGTTGTTTCAAGCTATTTGTAATGCTACATATTACAAACTAAGCCGTAATATTTTAATGCTATTAATTAAGTGTTTTGACAGCTCTTGCACTGTCGAATAAATAAGACTTTCAGAAAGCGTCCTTTGCATAGTAGACTGAGGTTCTAACTCTCCATATCTGACAACTAATTCTTGTAAGTTACAAAAAAAAATAGTAAATGGGGGGTCATTTGGGTACGTGACATTTTCTCCACGAAATTATCGATTGACTACGAGGGTTTGTTGTTTTCTTTATTCCCAAAAGTATTACTCTTTTTCAAAAAAATACCAACTTAATTTGGTAATGATGGTCTTCCGTACCGTACGCACATGAACCCAACTTACAAAACAGAAAATAGGGTAGATTTTTAAAACGCGTATCACAAGAAGAAAGAACAAACATATAGGTTTCATGTGATAAGTATTCTGTTATGGTCATCGCTTCAACTATTACTTAACCAATATACTGTGAAATGAGTTGTTTAGGGTTCAAACAACAATCTAAACAACATCTCCCAATACTATCTAAACATGTCTAACTACTAATCACTTTAATCTACTGACAGTATAAATAAGGTTTGTGGTAGAATCGAATGTGTTTGACAATTAAATATGTATGGAAGTTAACTTTTGCAAACATCTAAGTAGTAGGGTTATGAACGATAATCCCATTCTAGAAGTTTGGGGAAGAAGGTTTGAAGATGTTTTTATATAGTGGTGAAAGGGTGCTAATAGAATTTTTGGGGCCAAAACCCTCTGGAAATGTGGGGAACCTTTGTAAAATAAGGGGGGTAATATTTGTACAGGGGTAAATTTGAAATCAGGTCAAATTGTGTTTAAATGTACACCAATGTGTACATTGGTGAATGGGATTCTGATTTATAACCTTACTTCTAGAATGGGATTCTGATTTATAACCTTACTAAAATAGGTATGGTCAGATACTCTACAAGTCATTCAAATTTAAATTTCAAGTCATGTTTTGTCTATAGGGTACATGCACGAGAGGTCAAAAGGTTAACCTGGCCATCCCCGTCTTCCAGAACCTCTCAAGCATGCAGAGAATACAGGAATCGCCTACAGAAATATATGTAGTGTTAAGATGAACCACGTGATATATTTTATTCTTAGCATGCTTGGATGATCACACCAACGTCCAATCAACATAATTACCTTCCGTTAAAGCAAAGATTATCTTAAAGGAAGATCGGAACTACTCCCCCTATTTTTGTGTAACGGAAGTGGACTTCCATGGGGAAGGACGCTCCTTGCGTCTGATAGGTAAAAGCCACGACATCGCATATTTCACTGTGTGGAGCAATGGCGAGAAGTTCAAAAGTAACATGCTATTTTTGTGGGGTTGCTTGACTAATTCACAGAATTTATAACAAATTTTCTTTTTTTCAAATTCCTAAGAAAGGCAGAATGTTATTATTTTGTGATTTGCCTTAGCATTTTAAAGACATCAAGAAATCGACAACCTCGTCCCTTTGTCCCCCCGACTTCCACCAAAAATGTGCTTACGTGTTAAACAAAAAGCGAGTTCAAAATTTGACAGCCCGCGGTCGGCCGGCACCTACCGCCGCCTGCGTGACTCCTAGCTGAGACTAATCAAAATGCTGTCGTTGATTAATTTCGACTTGCCAGACTACCCATAATCCCTCACGAGTTTGATCATCGCAATGCAAAAATGCGAAATTTGCTGGAACTTCAACCATATTTTACAAAAATTCTAGAGGGTGTCCACGAAAGATTATGTCACCATTTGATGTAGAAATATGTTCTTTAGAGATGACAGTTTTGTTTCCAGGTGGACACCCCTAGGTTTTAATGGCATTTAAATTTTGCTTGCATCATTTTAATGTGTAAGCACGTGGTGCAAGCAAAATTGGCGCTGCCGATTTCAACTTACCCTGATGCCAAGTTGAATCGTTGTTACACGATTGTAAACGTGTACACTGCACTGTAACATGGTGTATCGTTCAGTATTGTGTTGTAACACCATTCCTAGGGAATATTTACGCACGTAGCGTATACCCGGGGACGGGATCGCATAATGAAATGGATATGGGTGTAAGGCTGGCGCTTCCAAACACGGGGGCATTCGGTGACAGAAGACTCAAACAAATAGAGGTCTTTTGGTGAAAATTTTCAAAATGTTCTCACAAAAAGGGGACTTTAGGTGACAGTGGTAAACTTCCAAAAATGTGGTCTTTGGGTGACATTTTCAAAATACATGCATGGGGCCAGGGGGTCTTTGGATGACATTTTCAAAATACATGGGGTCTTTGGGTGACAGCGGTGCTGAAAATTGGGGTCTTAACTCTTTGCGTGCGGCAGGCGAGTATACTCGTTCAAAGATGAATTTTGGTAAATTTTTGTCTTTTCTTGTTATAAACATTTCAAAATTATTTATTTTCATGAGGCGTGAAAATGCATTTTTTTTTTTTTTTTTTTTTTTTTTTGTGGGGTTGCTTGACTAATTCACAGAATTTATAACAAATTTTCCTTTTTTCAATTCCTAAGAAAGGCAGAATTTATTATTTTGTGATTGCCTTAGATTTTAAAGACAATCAAAAAAATTCGACAACCTCGTCCCTTTGTCCCCCCCACTTCCACTAGACCATGTGTTACGGTGGTGGTTTAAACAAGAAAGTGGGGGCGATGGGCAAATTCAAAATTTTGGAACAGCCACGTCGGCCGCACCCGGTCGCTTGCTCACTTGAGAATAGGCGCCATCTCTGGCGTCTGCTAGTTGATTTTGCTGACGAGAACGTTAAATCGTTTGCCGTACAAAATAGGGGGAGTGTCCTATCTTCCATTAGATAATCTTTGGTGAGAAAGGGCCCTACAACAAAGAGGAAACAACGTGAATCCAATTATTTTGCCTAACCTCTCCTAACATGTAAGACTTTGGTCAGTAGGACGAAATTTTACGATTAAACCAATACAATATTTTGTCGTGGACAGCTAAAAGCTGCTAAACACAGACACGTATTTGTTGGTTTTCAAAGAAATCAGGAAGTGGGCAAAATGCTTCCAGGTTGTTAGGCATGACGCATTTCAATTTTCCCTCTAAATTGAGAGTAGGCAGAACAACTGCCTGCGTATGACCAAGAATTATGTTTGACTATTATGCAGGGCACTACGCAACAAACATTCACAGTTTGATATTGTAAGGAATTGACTATGGCATAATTGTTCAGCACTGTTGAAGCATGTACAATGTATTACAAATCTGGCTTAACGTGGATTTGGTTTGAATGAAATTGTCAATCACGAAACCTCAAGGTTTTCCGTTTCCATTTCAAGATTTATTGTAAAAGACATTCCATTCACCACGGGAAACATAAAGAATTCTTTGAGGTTTATTATTGATAGCAATTTAGTGGCGCGGAAACCAAATTTTCTATAATATTAAAATATATTGAAAAACATTGAAAGGTCCATATATTGCGAGGCATAATGATAAATAAAATATCAGTAAAAGTAAACTCATCTTGTTTGTGAAATGCCAAGAAATCCTGTTTTGAAATTTTAAATTTAAATAAATTAATATTATAAAAAATATTTTATAAAACGTTTAATCGATATATGAGCGATATAGTCGAACAAATGGCGCTAAAATGCCAAAGGCTTTCGTAACAAAACTTCTAGGTAGTTATTTCCTCACCCTTTCTCGTCATTTAAGCGATAAAAATGTGAAGGTAGCACCTTCACCGGGGTTAGGGTATGCCGTCAAAGTCGAAGGGTAAGGGGGGTAGTTGCGACCCAAGGACATTTTATGGTGCATTTTTTAAATATTATGCAGTATGGCTCTAAAACGCTATGATAATGTAAAACTAGTCAAATGCCATCATTTAGAGCTGGAAACAATATGAAAATCCAATATTCCTACTTTGTTTAGCACAAGTTTCGCCTATTTTCTGTGAAAATGCAAATTTTGCAAACTCGCGGACTTGATGTCATTATGACGCCATACTATACTAATTATTTTGGTATCAATGGAAAGAGGCGGACTATAGCTATCAACTGGTATCAAAATCATAAGCATCGGGTGCTTTTTAACGAATTCTCGACGGGAGGGTGGTTGGTAATCTGTGTTACAAAAAGACTTGGTAAGATGAGGGTTAACTCCAGCAAATAATAGCGCTGTTGATATTTAGTAAATCCGCCCGGTATGCAGAGGATGAAGTAAAAAAAAAATAAAAAATCATAATTGAAACAAATATTAAAACAAAAAATCTAAATAAAAACGCAATCGGGCGGTATGGGTTCTACTTGGCACCGTATGTCCTAGATTCAGGGAATCATGTACTGCAGCTTTCAAGACACTCTCTCTTGTTTCGAGGACATCCATGGAAATAAAAACAAAATCATTGCTAAGATCACAAACTTCAAGTCGTAATGATAAACTTTTGGTTTATATAATAAGGTTCTGTAATCGAAAATGATGCATGTAAAATTTTAAATAGCCAGACATTGTCAAAGATTAACTTACAATTCACAATGCAATGAAAGATTAGAGAGGCAGACTGGCAGAGGCTGGCGAGACAGCCGTACACGTTGTGGGTCAAGTATCCATGTCCGCAGGTTGACGAAGCGGGACGATGGTAAATAGGAAGACGCGCACTGACGAAATATACGCATAAACGGCCACTTCAAACACGAGATCGATGAGTTCGTTTAAATTTAATACTCTAAAGCCAGATATTAAAGAACAAGTAATATAGTTTGTATTCTATAAAAAGAAAAGGTATATTTTATTCGACTGATTGTTGGAATATAACGCATACAAAATATTGCGATGAGATAAGAAAAACGTCAGAATAAAGTTAATTAACAATAAATCAACGGCCACTTCAAACACGAAATCGATGAGTTCGTTTAAACCTAATACTCTAAAGCCAGATATTGAAGAACAAGCAATATACTTTGTATTCTATAAAAAGAAAAAGTATACTTTTATTCGACTGATTGTTGGAATATAACGCATATCAAAATAGTGCGCTGAGATATGAAAACGTCAGAATAAAGTTAATTAAAAATAAATCAATGCATGGGTGTTTTTTACTCAATCACTCTGACTTACTGCTTTACTTATATCGCTTATTTTTCCTTTTATTTGATGAATCATTACTTTTAATCAAATTTAAAATTGGTCGGACAAGGAATATTATTGAAGGTTTGTTTTAGCTTCAATTATATAACTTCAACTGTGTCATTTCAAAATGAAAGGTAAATGGAGTTGTTTTCAAGAAACGTACAACCAAAGCAGTGGCTCTGAAAAGTAAAGGGAATTCAGTGGTCAATGCATCTATTGGACAATATTCAAATGTCTCAATTCTCTTGTGGTGTTTAAATGTCACATTTGAAGTAACGACAGAACGGCACGACCACCGACGGTATACAATCGCTACCGTCCCTTGGCCACAAGTGTATGTTTGGATACGTTACAAGGCAACGCCAACATATCCAATATCCCCATGCTATTATTGAGTGGTCGCTGCCCAAATCAGTTAGAGGAAATCGGCAAGTTTTCGCGGTGTGATGTAAAAGCGGGTTAATGAATGGGATTTTCAAGTGGTCGGTAACCCATTTGAAAAGTCACGATTCAATCTAGCAAATATGTGTAATATAAGCTTCATTTCTACAGGGGTTATATAGAGTGGAAGCATCTGGTTTTAAAAGAACATGAATGTCCCAGATATGTACAGCCTGAAAACATAAACATCAAGCAGACACATATTAGAAAAAAATGTGACTTAAGTTTAGATAAGTACCTTAATTGTAAGTAATTGCCATGTTGTACTTGAAAATGAGACAGGATCAAATTAAGATGTGGTTCGCGTGATTATCTAGTGCCTTTTAAAGACTCATAGGTTAGTCTAGATTTATAAATATGTGAGATCAAGCACACACAATATGGAGTTATGGATATTGTCTTATTGTCCCAATGTTTTTAGGGTTACGGGTTGGTAATATCACCTCAAGAGATCATGCAGATGCATATGTACCTCAAATAATAGTACGTGTTGGACAGGTGGCATAACTTCATGCGATTAAACTTCAAAGCACTAAATAGTTCAAATTATAGAGGAGCACTGGAGTTTTTTGTTGTTGTTTTGTTTTGTTTTAGTTTATTTTGTGTGTGTTTTTTTTTTCTGTTTTACATAAAATAAAATATTGAAATATAAAGTCTGAGAAACAAGTCCTGTTTTATATGCTTAAAAATCCAACAGAAAGTACAAAAACAAAGCTTAAAAAACAGATTTCTGTCCGCAACAAGCTCGCCAAAGAAGCGTGATGAACCTGGTAGCCTAATCCCTCCTACCAACACCCTTTGAGGATAAGAGAATTCCACAGAATCACTTTGCTACCTATCTACAGTCGCAGCACCCCTATCGATCATCCTGGATCAATGAAAGATGGTCTGAGCAATGGTCATCTTCTACTTTGGAACTAAAGCAGTTTGTGGACAGCCCATCCTGCAAGCCCAAAGGCTGTGACCATGATAGGAAAGTATGGGTCAACCTCAACAGACTCAGAACTGACATTGGCCTTACAAAGCACTTCCTTCATATGATCAGTGTGGCACTTTCACGGAACTGCGATTGTGGAAAGCCATTAGCCACATCATAGATGACTGTGAGGTCTACAAATCTCCAAGAGGAATCCCAGGCCTGATAAACCTGGAAGAGGAGAGAAGGGGTGGGAATATACTCTTCCAACTTCTGAAAAAAAGTGTTACCCTCTAATTTTCAGCGGTTCCCCCGCTTCAGGGAGGTGAAAACTTCATTTCGTTTAGTTTTTCCATAGAACAATGGTGGCCATTTTGAAATGAGCAGGACACGCTAATATGCAACTTTCGGGGCTTAAACATACCTAACCCTAGTCACGAGAGCAATCCCTTCAAGGTTATAAATGGTAACACCAACTGGATGCAACTAGTGCAACTCCTTAAAGGCATTCATTGGCATGAATCTATCGGTACATACATATGAAATAATCCCAAATAAGAAATACGACGTACCAGATGGTTTTCATGGTCATTGGAGTACCCCCTTGCGAAGAAAAGAACATTTTCATGCTTCATTTCCGTAGTAGTAGAAGATTTAAGATAGTATTTACGCTATCGTTCTGCCACAAGATGTAAACTTCGCTAGTATCCTGTGTGTGCTCACGGAAAGACTGGCTGAAGTCACGTGATATATTTTCGCTGGCTTCTGTTTCGGTATTGCATGCGGTGTTGTAAATATAGCACGGGGAATAAAGATGGTAGCTCCCATGATTGCTGTACAGCCGTATACATTGGTCAAAATAAATCTGACTATGAGTGTAGGAATTAACTTGAAACTTTACAGTATGTTGTTTTGATTGCAAGTCGATGCCACGGAGTCACTTTAAACGAAAGATTTGGGTACTACACTGTCCGTGAGTAAACTCGGTGGCTATATTGTGAAATTAAAAGAATGAAGAAATCACGTGAGTGAGGGATATAAAAGACCTCAATAATATAAATAATATACGACACGTTAGCCAAGTTCATTTTGAATTCATTCAAGTCCGGAGATCCTTATTTACCTGAAAGTCAAGGTCATTGATTGTTTTATGGAAAGGAGTTATGACAAAAACCTCACTAAATTATGCAAGTCAGTACTTGATGAATTATTGACAAATCTGAGATTCCCCCTGAACCAATTACTATTTAACAATTCTGGAGGCGTCATAAAACACAGCTAGCCCATTAACCCTCGCTGAACATTCGATTCCCATAAATTTGGTATCACAGGATAGCTTAGAGTTTCTGCTTTCCATTGGTATCAAAATCAGTAGCAACATTTCCACTATTACGTCACTCTGACGCCATAAATTTAAGAAAAGTATGAAAATACTGCATATAGGGTGGAAAATTAATATTTCGCAATTATTCTGATTCAAAAACAATATTATAGGACTAAAATACTCTGAGTCTAAAACAAGTCAACAAACTACATTACAGGGAACTCAAAGTGTAAGCTGTTACGACTGAAAGTTGGAATCCCCATTTGTAAAAAATCATTTCTGAATGCGTTTCTTTTTTATACAAGGCAAACGAAGAAATTCTCATATTATTGTAATAAAACAAATGCAGATGATACTGTTTCGATTGAAACAATGTATTTAAAAAAATAACTCGACAAGTCCAGTAGAAAATTCAAATGTCACTAGCAGGGGTGTAATCCTGAATTTGGTTTTGTTTTTTTTTAAATCCTGAAAAGCAGCGTAAAATTGACCTAAAATGCTTAGAAACGGGCTGAAATTAAATAAAGTTGCGGAAATTTTGAAAATAAAAAATCCTGAAATCCGGAAAAATCCTGAAGAATCACACCCCTGAACTAGTGCAACAGCTTCGTGGAACGAGCGCCCAATATTTCCTGTGTGTACATTATATTTAGTAACGAGTGTAGAAACGGTGCAATGAATAGATAAAACAACACGAATGGTGGGAAGGAAACGACTGTGTACTACAGCTAAACTGTGAGCTGATTCTCAACAGCGGGTCGCACCGTTCAAAGAATTTTAAGAAAACAAATTTGTTTTCCAATAAATGCCTCTTGCTTTCACGGTGGTCAGCAACTACGAGTATGGTTAGGAACAGAATCCATTTATAGCGGTTAAAAAAAGACATCTGAAATCTGAGACCTTTTACAAGACCACTATAGGGAGGACTGTTGTGTTTATAATCAAATATCTTTCCACCTTGGCAATTTCGCGTGAAATGAAGTTCCACCGAATGTTGGATAAACACACTTGTACGATACCTTTGGTTCACATCAAGATTTCAAACAAATACGTTTTAGAAAATAGTTCTTTACTATGAAAAGGAATATAGTTCCGATCAAATCAATTTTGTTTTTGCAGTCACTTTGAATACTTTAGAATAGATTATTATTCATCTCCAACAAAAAAAGGAAAATGTTTTTCTCTAATTTCTACAATTATTACACATCTTGACGTTGGCGCATTTTTTGTAAAATTGATAACAATTATCCTAAAGATAACGAATAGAAAGAGCTAGATGAAGTCGAACGTTATTAATTACAATAGAATGGAATTACTTAGGCAGTATTTCATTTTGATTTGTTTCTTATTCAATATAATAGATAGGTGCAAAACAAAACCTCACAATTCCATTGGATTTTATCGATCTCTTATGGGACGGTATCGGAGAGAGCCATGTCACGCAAGTGCTGGCCTTCAAGTGAAAAAACATTTGCTGTGTATAAAATAACGAAATCCAAATGTTTTCAGTTATAAAACCAATTAAATTTGAAAGAGGATAGAAAATAACGAGATAGCGTTCATCATATTACATTGGATTGTAAGAAGATTGTCAAATATTGTGAGAATTTGATGTCGGTGCATCTACGTACGATTTGAAGAAGAAATGACGATGAAGGTATAACAAAAAGGGAAACAGAGACAGAATGACAAACGACTGACAGGTTATGAACTACGAGCAATCTCAAAATGCTCAAGGATGACAAAGTTGCATCATGGAGATTTGAAATCAACAAGTCAATAATGCCTAGAAACATTAAATATATGTTGCAAGATGCGAGAAGGGGTGAGGTGGTAGTATTTAGAAGTTTTTAGTGTTCCTTTTATAAAATGGAGCAATGGCCTCCTACAGACTAAGCCAATTCATAAATGGTACTTCTACCAATTATATTATGCGTAATCGTCAATCAATTTTAACAAAGCGAAGAGACACCGTTGGCTAAAATCACATCACAAAAATTCCATAAGGCGGTGCGTTTCAATAAATCAACCGCCGGTTGTCCATCTATTCAACTCAGTTATTCCGGTTTGTTTTTTTTTTTCAAACAATGAAACGCGGTTGTTCCAAACAATGAAACGCGGTTTTAATACCATTTACCGCCTGTAAACTGCCGGTTGTTTTTTTTTTTTTTTTCATGTTCTCTTATGAGGCTATATTCACTACCAGATGATTTGGATTATTATTTGGAGCACTGGATTTCAATATTGAAGCCAATTAGATTAATAGGGCATAACTCACGTCTTCTTCGCCACTAAACTCTGCCATGTAGAGTACACCTTTCTTTAGGTTCTTGTTCCAAAACTTTCTAGCTTGGTTTCTTTCCTTCTTTTCCTCATTCCCTTCCTTTTTCTTTCTCTTGTTTTGAAATTATAGCCTTATGTTAACGCATTTGTCTTAATTTTGCTAAGAAACCAAGTATCCAGCAGAATTGGGAGGTCAAAGATTGTGAACGTTGGGAAGTCAGTTTGCCAACGCACTGCACTAATCGATCAATACTATTCAACGTGTTGCGGTCCATTCATCATGGTGGTCGCGCTACATAGTCCAAGAAAATTGATGTTTGACCTGGAACAAATTGCTATCAAAGGTTTTTTGCACAATGCATTTGCTTAAGGTACCTAAAATGATATACTAAAAGTCCGAGGAAATTCGAGTTGCAGAAATATGCGTAATTTGCATAAATTCAAAATGGCCGCCATTTTGATAGATTTTTGTTAATATCTTGAGTTCTGAGGACTAGTAGCAGAATAATTCGTATATATACCCATATTTTCAAAGGTCTGTGAACAAATTATGACAAGTACTAATAGCATAGGGTGTGTGGTTCAGGCTTATGTGCCATAATCCAAAATGGCCGCCATTTTGAAAGATTTTGTCCACATTTCGAAATCTGAGTCACAAAGGAAGTCTTATATTATGTCTATACACATAATTTGTGATCAATTATTACAATGTAAATTGTATAATGTGATTGATGAGACACCTTCTTCCCTTAATTAGCATAAATCCAAAATGGACAGGACAAGCAAAGGCCAATGGTAATAATGTGACAATAATGTACGTTTAAGATTCGTGGCAGTTTAACTTGCAAAATTATGGCACATCTTGGTAAGGAATAAACAAAACAAACTGAATAATATTAATTATTGTCATTCATTATACCAGTCTTAAAGATGGAGAATCATCTCCTGCTTCATGATCAAGTCTCCAGCCGTGAAGAATTGGCACATTTTATACCATTAATTTAAGGGTACGACATTATTTAAGTATATAAAGTTTTCATCTGGACAGAATGGCCTTCACCCCCAAACCCCACATGTAAAGTTTCGCGCCGATATGACAAACCATTAAATGAGATATGAAAATGTGATTTTGGAATCCCATAGAGTACTGGTAAATCAATATTCGCTCATAACATCAAACCAAATTTATAGCCCTAAGATTTACAAGGTAAATGAGAAAAAACAGTACTTATATCTATACCAACTTTTGACACTTCCAGTAAAATCTGGGGTTCTGTGGACCGGAGAGTAATCGGACCAGGCCTTTAATTCAATCTACATTATAGCAAACTTATCAATAATTACGGTATTGTTATCCTTCTCTAATCAGGTTATTTGGTAACATGTCTAACCAGCGGGGAGGGGGTTGATGTAATCCAGAGATATTGTCATAACACCCCCTTTGAACTGCGGTTTTGTGGCAATTCAATGGATAGTATGTTCTACTCTAGCCAGTGATTACCAAATAAGTAGTACCAAACTTCCCAGAATCGTGCTTCTATGACTCATAATGCCGGCGCCCTTGAAAAAATTTGGTGGAAATCAGTTTTGTACGAGGTGTAGGAAAATTTGAATTTTGGGCTCAAATAACCTAAATGTAACATAACAACTAATAAAAATACATCGCGGTCCCCAGGACCGCGAGTGTCGTCTGGCCGTCGCGGTTTGTGAATGGAGCCAGAGGTCACATGAGGTCCTAAGGTCACTGGAGGTCACTAACATGTTTACCCCCACCCCGCCCCCTTTCACCAAGTTACCATCATCGTAGCCCTTACAGAAGTCACGCGGCATGCAATATATTAAGGGTGGAACCTTTGACCGGTCAAAGGTCACATGAGTCACCAAGGTCCATGATTCCACCAACATGTCCACCCACTCCACCCCTCCTTTCCCACGCAATTACATAATCGTAGCCCTTATGGAACTTAACAGCATGCAATATATTAAGGGTTAACATTTTTACCACATACAACACATACACACAGATACACAGACCATACGACCAGAGGTAATCCCTATGTGACCTTCTGCAATTCTTGCAGACGACACAAAAATGAAGTTTTATTTACCATGAACCTTTTGGTTTTAAGAGCAAATATATGATGTAACATTTATATAGTAAAGTATAGGAGGCCTTCACCAATCCCCTCAATTTTGGCAGCTTGCTTTCCCTGGGTAGGTGGTGGGTCCAGAATTTTTTCACTAAAAGGTGCTCAAAAGATATAAAACATAACTATAAAACATTGCGACACAATCACTCATTTTTGGCACCAGGAGAAAAACTCGAGGGGTGAACACATACCTCAATTTCCTCCATAGCATTTTTAAATATAAAGCTTAAACTATGCTTATTAATTTTCAAATTTAAACAGTACAAAAAATAGTTTGCGACATATGCTAAAATATGTGGGCATATGGTGAGTTCCTATGGTGGAGTTCCTTAAGTGTGCCTATTTTTAAGCAAATTAACATAATGTTTTAAAGGTTCTTAGTGGTACTTATCTCTGTTCCATTTTTTCACCCATACAGATAGTCTTTAACAATGTTGGGGTGGCTATGACGGTAGGAGGGTTATGGTTTGGTGAAGGATAATCACATAAGGGGGAAACATGTCAACACAGCAGCAATCGTTTTCAAGGGTGTTAACAATCAGCGGTACATGTTGAGTAGGCACATTTTGCATCCTCTTTTTAAGAAATATATCCACTTTAACAAATTACCTTGGTGGTTAATATTTGGCTGATATATGTTCACACCTACAGCAAATGAAAAAAAACTTTTGAAAGGTTCAACAATCAACAATCGACAGTCTCATTTGACAAATTTAAGTTGGAAGTAGCATAATGTTTCACTAATTGTGGCATTGTGCTAAATAGGACGTTGTCCTTTTCCATCAAAAATGTTGTGCAGTATTACCATGTGATAGTTATATTAAACAAAATGAAAAAAATTAAATCTTCTTGAAAACACCTATTACGACGTGACTTTAAATCTCAAATAAAAGCAGCCATCTCTCCCGGTGATCCCCATCAGGAATGATAGAAACGTCATGCTTCCATCAAACCTATCCAAAAAAGGGACAAGAGTAGCAGTTGACACCCTCGAAGGAAAAAATGGATGGAATGGCCTGATAAATCAAAAAAATCAACTTAATAAAGATTTTGTGGTATAAGTGTAAGGACTGACTCAGATTTTCCGTGAGGGCGCACTCCATTTTCAAACAAATCATGTTTTTGCCTTATAATATTGCTTGTCCATATGCTAATTCAGGTTGTGAAATAACAGAGCTTAAATCGAAGTCCTTATAGAAAAACCACAACTTGTTATTAAAATTCTGGACTGGAATTTTTGTTATACACGAGATCCTATGGACAGTGTTATACTGTGCACAAAGGTTTACTGCATGAAAACAAAAACCGATTCATCTCTAACTTTGCGAATTACGAATTTTGGGGACTATCTTTGGTTATAAATGGTTTATTTTTAATTACTAAACAAAAAAGTTAAAAGCAGATAACGGAACATTGCATGGACTACACTGTATAATAAGAGGATCTGGAATAATAGCAGCAGCGCATACCAGGAAACTAATATCAGCATGAAAAAGCTTTGACTGGATCTGATATAAGTGAGGAGAACTTTCAATCCAAGCTGTAGAAAGATTTCAGAATAATTCCTTTGTACTTTTTGGCAAGAAGCCATTGCAGCTAAAAGTAAACCTGTAAAAAAATTTGGGAAAAATAAAAGGATTTTTTTTAAATGTGTATATGTATGTGTCATTTTTATGTATAGAAGTCTTTAAGATGTTCATTTTATTAATATTTGAAAATTTGATCAAGAGTTTTGAATCCACAATATTTAAATATATAGTTTTCATCAGTTGGGCTGTGTCTTAAATGGCAACTTAAATAATCATGTTCTTTGATAACATAAGCATGGACACCAGACCAAATTTCAACATTAACTAATTTCAAGAAAGTCAGCAAAATGGCAGCCAGATTGGTTTATGCAAATAAGGCCTAAACCACTCATCCCATATTGCTATTAGTGTTCTCATTGAGTTTGTAGACCCCCAAAACATGGGTAGAGACACCAACATTACATCTTTACGACCCTCGGATCTTGAGTTATGGGCAAATCCTTTGAAATGGCGGCATTTTGAATTTATGCAATTAGACATATTTCTGCAACCCGGATTTTTCGGACTTTTAGTATGTAATTTTGGTACTTCAAAGAATGCAGTGTGAAGAAAAACTTTGATAGCAATTAGTTCCAGGTTACACCAAAAAATTCATTATCTTTCCTGGCATAAAATCCACGATGATTGTTGTAAACGGTCTGCATGCATATAACATGATACCGTGTCGGATCTGATCGTCGTGGTTTACAATCGACGGTTGTTAGGTTTCTTAGCTTTCTATCATGTTATTAATTTTAGAGTCTGTGAAATCGTCATTTGTGTTGGTGAGATTTTTTTCGCGCATAACTGATTTCACTCTACTACTAAATTTTTGACTGTGTAGTAGTTTGTATCAATTTCAAGTTAAGATAGATGTATTGTTTATTGGATCTCCTTCAAATTAGGGACTGAACCTATAACATTGTGTTTTTTTTGGAAGTGTAATTAAAAAAATTGTTTGTTTCTCTTTCGTTCTCTGTGTGGCGGTCATGTTTGATCCTTCTATGATATGATAGGAGATTAACAATTGGTATAAATGGGGCATTAACATTGGCGTTAGATCAAAGACATCAAAATCAGATTTCCCATGTCTGACACAAGTATCCTAACCATACACACAAGTGAGAAGATCAAAGCAAGCTAATGGCATTACCTATTACAACAGCACGTTATTGAATGTATATTCATATCTTTAAAAACTGTCGTTTTCCTTTCATTTCTATTAATTTGCAGTTGAAAAATAACTTAATGGCTTCTACGGACTTATCCAGCACCTTTAAGAGCTATCCCTGCGATGTTTCAAATTTTTGACTCTTCGGATGGATCACTGATATTGTCTTAAATGAGTATTTTAAGAATTGCGTTAATGTCATGCTAGGACTCAATATCTTGAACGTCTTGCCTAAATCCTGACTATTAGCCAAGACGTATTTATGCATCATAACTCAGCATATATGACATGTTAGCATACTTAGAAGGTTTAGATTCCATGCGAGGGGAATGTACCGCACTTGAAATGTATTTTCTTTTGTTCCATTGTAACAACAGAATTTCACATTCCAGTACAATTAACACCTGCATCGCATAGACCGTTGGCAACAAAATATCCTCGTCGCGTTTTTCGATCATGCCAAAGTTTTCAAAATATAGGTTCTGTTGCTGAAGTACACAAAAAAAACCCTAACCAAAAGTGGGACTTTATGGCGTTTTAATGGGTATTGCAGTGTACATCAACACGACCACGGAAAACTGAAAATCGGTTGCTCCAACTGATCCTCAAAATGTCGGTTTCCAAAAACCGATTTGGGATTCGCCACAAAATATCTCCAGACGAAAAATGGAAACCCACTTTCCCAAAGGACTTTTTTTCATAACATTTGGCTCACAATAGGAGAAAATAAATACGTTTACATTTTAAAATCTAAAAAAAGTTTAGTCCACTACGATTTAATGGGCAAAACAAAATATTTTGACAAAATAGAGCCACCAAAATGCTATCATGATAATTGCATTAAAAAACCGCCATGGCCAATTGACATTTCCCAACCCAAAATATGCGCAACTAATAATTAGCCAATATACAACATTTGAGGAAAACTAATTTTAGCGTTAATAACATGGCGCACGAAAAAAGGGGGAGAGTCACGTGGACCCCTCCCCTTTACACTTAAGTGTCAATAGGAGGGCGTGGTGTTACCCATTTACCCACACAGAGAAACAATCTTGGGTGTTGGTGGTGACGCATTATATAGAGCATATCACAATCCCATTACGGTTGCTAAGATGTATGGCTGAAATTTCAGGACAATAAGACAAACACGATCTTCCATAAAAAGTTTAAAATCAAAAAAGGTACGCATAAGTGTCCAACACACAATCGGAACACATATATTTAAAAAAAATACTCAATGCTATTCTTACCTACGTCGTTACAACATAGACTACTAAGTAAAATAGAAGTGAGATAATTTAATATCTACTTAAAATGTTGAATGTTATGTAACAAAGGATCGTATCAATATAAATCAACTTCATTAAGACATTAATTTCCAGAGTTGTTTAACTGAATTGGTATCATTTAAGTACTTGCTTTTAATATTTTAATTTATTTCAGTACCCGTTAGGTTTGTGTTTGACAAATATTGATTTAGTAAGTTATATTATAATACATATTTTGTAAGATGGAATGTTATTTTATTGATATAGGCGAAAATCAAAAGCTTTGGCCAAAATACCCTTGGTGGTCAAGATTGATGGTACTTTCGGTACCCATTCAGGTACCCTTCAATTTGTAACTAACTCTCAGTTTGGGGGATATATGTCTGTCAATAAAAATATATGGATAAACACGTATCTTTGGCTATTTAATTGATTAGTCGTTGAATGTAACATAGCGAATGACCTACTTGTGACGATGTTGCAAAACCAAAAACACTTTAGCACACGTCCTCATCCTACAAATAACGAGGGGAACAAAGGAAACGTGAGTTAAGGCTTGTAAATTGGCCATTTGATTGAGAAGGTGACCCGAAATAGCCTCAGGGCACTTCTAGAATTCCAATTGTCCGCGGCCCTCAAGCGGGCCCTAGACCCCTTACAGTTAAATGCTTTGCTCGCGGCTGATGTATTGTGTAGGTTAAAAAGTGTACTGCACAACTGTAACAGTATGCTAAGTGCTCACGGGCTATTGTATAAAGGTTATACATGTTCCGTTTTTCCCAACGACCCTGTTTTAATATGTATAAACAATTTTATTAAATAAGAATATATTGATCCTTCTTCTTTCCCTTATGCACAAAATGGGACTTCATAATTTTTGTTCCTGTTATGTTATTACAACTATGTATGGTCACTGCAACTTTCATGCTGATAATTTGTTTCTAGCCAATAACACCGTCTAGTGGGTTGTATAGCTACCAGGGATCGAACAATTATGAGTGTTGCCCATACGTGATACGGCAGTCATAATGATTTCCTTTTAGTCAAGATTGCTTCTCAGTGCAGATCCAAAGTCCATTATTAGTACAACTTTATAGGTAAAAGTACTAATAGTCCGTGAAAACATCATTCAGATTGCTAAAAATCTATGATCGGCGGGTATAGACTATTAGTAACACTTAGGTGACAATTTACTTTGTTTTTAATGATCGCATACGACATACAGTTGATGATAAAAAGCGTAACATATTTCTCCAAACTGCTGCTTTAAACAAGAGAAATCTGGTGATAGGTACAGGGACTATTTGATTAACTGCCTCTTCGCCTTCTCGGTAATAAATACGTTCAATCAGTGCAAATTGATTGTGTTCGTCCCGATGTAACAATAACCGGAATACATTTGAGCCATGATTATTTTGTTGTATTTGGATTTCTACCACGGGAGATTTTTGAAATAACAGAAAGAGGTTTTGATAGATACTGGTTTTATCTTGTGTTCCCCGAAGGCACCGCAGTTCATTCAAATTATTTCAGCGCGTTTAGGAATCATTGCCCAGTCAAATTATCGTAAATGTGCAATAGTACACATTTCATCTACTAGGATTTTGAAAATGTACATTCTCTTGCAATATAAATCACCAGTTGATTACGATAAGTAGAGAACACAAAAAAATGATTTATTGAGTCTTTAATGGCAATCATATCTACTTAAAAGGTTAGCCAGGTAGGTCACTATCCTAAGATGAATCCCTGACGAACTTCTTGACCTATTTCCATATTCTTACAGTTGCCCCCTGACTATGATACTCGAAGTATATGAAACCTGATTTTGCTTGCATGTGAGATTAGAAAATTGGTGCGGTGCTATGCACAATTTGCACATTCCCTGGTGTCTTTCACCAATTTTCTGGCCATTCTCAATTTATGTTGCACAGCTTGTAAAGGATTACAACTGCCTCATCACTGCTTTTCTTCAATAATTCTGCCAGTTGTATCACCCTGGTGCTTTTCTACCTCCATAAAGAAGAATATCTGAATCAACATCACAGTCTTGATTTTCGAACTCCACTTGTGAATCGTTGTCAATTGAAAATACAACTTTTCACAAAATTCTTTCCATCGTATTTTTATTTTATTTTCCTCTGACAAGCTATATGTGCTGTGCTTTGTTTGGGGTCAGAAGTTACGTAAGGTCATAGAGGTAAAAAAACAGTCACATTTTCCCAAAACCTTTTTTTTGTAAAATTGCATGCAATAACTGTTGTTATTTAAAATGAGCTAGCCTCATGTCTAGTGGGGTGTGTTCTGTTTGGGTACAAGGTTTAATATTCGGTTATCGGATCATCAAAAATATTTAGTGGATAAAAAAAATTGGAAACAGGGTGAAATGGCAAATCTGAATAGTGACCAACCATTGCGATATCCAGGAAGATGACGGAATGTCATGGTGACCTGTCATATACGACCCACAAAAGGTCAATAACGCCAATTTGTGATCTTGCAAGGACAGAACCAGTTCTACTGGTTTGGTTTCTTTTTTGTTTCCAAGAACCAAACATAATATGTTAAAAAAAAAAAAAAAAAAACTATCATTTTAAAAAAAATGCACATTAAAAATCTTCAATTAAAATACTCATCTCACATTCATTGAGCATTGTTTACTAAGCACGTGCTGCTTCTCACCTTGAACCCCATTTGGTATTTCTTGTCGGACAAGAGTACCGGGGCATTAGATTATGACGTTCGCATTAATATGAAACATTTCCCGTTGCCTTCAAGCGTATCGACAAACTATGTCATTGCAGGTGTTTCGCATATTTCCTGTTTTTTCTCAAACCTGTTAACATTATTACCTCTATGCTATAACCAAACGAGGAGGGACAGCGCAAGAACAGGGGTTTATGAATTCCCGCCAAAAGTGGCGACACTCCATAGCACAATGTAATTTTGATAAACTTGAGGCCATGTACATATTTTTTTTGTTTCGGTAGTGCAGAAAAATGAACGATTCGACGTTCTTAAAGTATATTGGCACATTTTTTGAAGAGCGCCACATTTTCAAAATTGATATTTTTGCACAGTTCTTGGTAATTGGTCTAGGAGGCAAACTAGACCTGCTAACGAGAATGCTAAAAAACGGTATTTATCACAAATACGGCGATTTTTGTATTAGAATTGTGACCGCAAGATTGGACTTAACGGCAGAGCTGGAATTGCTCCGTTTATGTCGGCCATGATGAAATAGTGCCACCCGAGTTCGAGAAATAACCTCTAACTGACATGCCCGACTCTTAAACAACAACTAATTGATAAGCGTAGACACGTACCTGACGCTATTTCCCGCTATTTCCTTGGCAGGCCCTTTCCAGCGGCTTTGAATTTTATCTGGGGATCCCCCGATAATCATTATTCTAGTAACAAAATTCCTTCGTTTTGTGACACATGGACATTTTCGATCTTAAAAAACCATTCCGGGTAAAGTTTTTACTAGCCAGTTACCAATGCAACCGTGTAAAAATCCTCCAATTTTTTGAAAAATTGGGGGCGCCCTTTCACAAAAATGTGCTAATAGTGCTTTTAGGTCCAACCGCATAAACGAGTTTAAAACCGGTTATGCATTCGCATTGGTTCCTTGTACGCAGAATACTGGTAAACATTCTATGTTGAACTGTTGACACTGGGTGTTCTATTTATTGATGTGGCGTTCCCTTACCGTAAGAGTACATAAAGTTCTTCTGCAAACGATGTACATTTAAGGGACATAGTGTAAGCTATTAAAAAGGTATATAGGTAAGAGATAGTACACTGTTTTACCAAATATATGTGCATCTTTGGATTGTTGTTGACGTGTTTCATATGTTTCACGGCTTACTTCTCTTCGTTCTTTATTTTCCTTTATTGTGGCGATACTTACGGAAAGACAACAAGGGAGTTTAAAATGATAGGAAGGAGATTTTTGGAGGATACAAATTTCTCTCAATTTGCACTTGTGATCGGTTGTATAGCATCTACCGAGATCGTTTCGAATGATCATGGGCTAACAAGTCAAAAGAAACCCAAAACTATTTTTTGAACTTGCGGGTTATCGTAATCGTTATATAGACACATGCTTTTCATTTTCTGCCGTGTACGACAAAAAATACTAGTCATCATCTTATACATAAAGACAGCATAATCGTCTTATTCACTTCAGATGTGATCTAATACATTTGATAAATATTTCCAAACCTTAAAAAAACGGGTTCAAAAAATTGGGACACTTCTTTCTGAAAATGTACTATAATTTTGAAGAATCGAGCGACACAGCTGACGATCCTGACAAGTAATTTATTTCAAATGTATATTCGGAAAAAGAGATTAAACCAAATTATTTTAATCGAAATGATTCATCCTCAGGTAATGAAAGGTGAAGAAAAAAGTGACGGATGACATACATTATTAAACAGTCAATATATAAAAACAGCGGATCGTATCCATCCCGGGGGGCCACTCAACTCTAATGATGTACACATGCGTGACAAAAAACGCGTGAAAAGGGGTGTTTTTAGTGTCTTGCGCGTCACGCGCGTCACGCGTTTAGGGTATCAAAAACGCCGATTTCATGAAAAAGGGTAATTTTTAAATTTGGCTCAAACGCGTTTAGGGTACATTTCTTTTATTGTGTTTTGTACCTACTATCGCTTAACTGTCGCTCCTATTCTTCCGCATAATCCTACAACTAACTTCATCCTGTGAAAATTTTGTTTGCTTGGTGATATGAACTTTTTGAACGTCCGTGAAGCACCAATGCCATGAGTACATCGAATCCTGAAAATACAAAGAACCTCCCAGGCACCTATCGCATCATACTCGCAGTTTATGTGTGTCGCTAGTATTGACAGTGTTATTAACGCTGCGCTGTAGCCAGGATCGTCAATGTAAGCGGTCACAATATGCATTTGAGACTCTTGCTGGTGATCGTGCTTGTACACAAAACAGCTTTGACAGCATCAAAGTTTGTAAAGTGATGGAATGATAGACGTTCGGGCGGGCGTACGGGAGCAACGGAATACACCATTTGTTAGCTTGCAATGTTGTTCATCTTTATTTACATAGATTGAAGTAGATGGACCACCTACACAAATCATTATAGCATAAGATAAAAAGGTATTTTAATTCAATTTAGTTTCGGCGGGGCCTGCCATGATGAAACTAAGCTGCAAAATTCTGCACCATTATCTTATTTCATCAGGCATTTTAGTCCACGCCATGACCGCGTGTTTCGCGATGATTGTATAGCTTGTTATTTGATTAGGCCTATACTTGGGAACGATGCGTTGGATTGCAAAGCATCATGAACATGATGAACTCGTTACGAATCTAAATTCGATGTCAAAAATCAGCGGAAATCCCAAGAATGCTCTTTGACAACATACACGATCTTTTTGCAACCCCCAAATCAAAGCCTATTGTTGACATTCATGCAAAAACTTGTTTAGGGGGTCATATTTTAGACCATACTTGTTATGGGGTTGTAATTAGGACAAAACTTGTTTAGGGGGTAATTTTTTGGGGGAAGCGGTAAAAACTTGTTTAGGGGGTAAAATTTTTGGAGAAAGCGCGCTAAAAACTGTTTAGGGGGTAATTTTGCTCACAAAGAAAAACTTGTTTAGGGGGTGTTCGAAAAACAATTGGTCATAACAAATGGGTACAGCTTTCATATCTGAGGGCCCCCCCCCCCCCCCCGTGGTATCCATAGTCCATAACAGTAGATATATCCACAACGAATTAGGTTATTATATGTCCATGGAAGTGCTATTTGTGGCATCAAATTCTCCAACTTAATATATCTTTAGTCTTGAGGTAATATATGAGGTCTTTAGACACACAGCAGGGATCTTTGGGATGTCTCCCCTATGTAATGATGGAGTAATAATTAAAGCTGCGATTTACTGCCAATATACGGAACATAAGTGTGTCGAGTATTGCGAAAACTAATTCTCTATAAGGGTGTGTATTCTAGGACACGTAATTTGCTTAACTTGGAGTAAAAGGGGTGTGAACAATGGATAGCTACGTCATGTAAATAAAATGCTTAAGAACAGTACCATGACACACAGCTGTATTTTTTATAGTGTAAGTAGGGCAAGACATTCGCAACCATGTGAGCAATATACCAATTGATATAAACCTTATGCTGGATGCTGCAGTGTAAACACTTTCAAATCTAAAATCATATATTACACCTATGCAGTGCGATGAATTCGCCTCGAGAATGAAATGAACACGGGGAATTTGGTGGGTTGTAATGCTATTTGTGTTTGCAACATCTAAGTTAATAACATAGGCACGACAGATAACCTGTGCTCCTGGGTAGAGTAGTTTATGTCTTTGACAAAAAAAGGGGCGTTCATTAGTGTCTTGGCTGATTGAGTATTTTACTAGAAGAAAATGAACAGAATTAGGAGCTTAGTAGCCCATAAGACGCCACAATACTTTAGCTTATAGCAAGAGCAACGTCCAACAATTGATACCGTCGTGTCACGTGATCCAACGGATGCGATGATTTAACGGCGCGCAAAAAAGGTCTGCTTTTTATGTAATGCTTTTTAAACTTGCACCATACATCGCTGTGCAAATGTCTAAATTACTCAGTTGAAATATAATTAAAACTTTAACATACCTATTTGCGATTTAACCCTGTAGTTACTAAGGCCTTTTTGTAACACGGTTTACCAGGGGGGTACCACGGCTTTTACCAAGGGGGGGAGTTACCACCCACTGCGAGAATTGGTTATAAACCACCCAATGCTTATAATTTTGATTACCAGTGGATCAGCTATGGTCCTCCTCTTTCATACCAAAATAAATACCAACATACCTAGTATGGCGTCACAATGACGTCCTCAGTCCGCGAGTCGGCAAAATTTGCATTTTCCCAGAAATAGGGCGAAAATCAATTTTGCGCTAAAAACGTAGGGATATAAGATTTCATGCGGTTTTCAGCTCTAGATAATGGCAAATGGCTAGTTTGGCATAACAATACGAGTTTTAGACCATACTGTGCATAATTTTTCAAAAATGCACATTAAAATATCCTTGGGTGCAACACCCCCCCCCCCCCAGTAGTACCTTTCGACGGCTACCCTAAACCCCCGGTGAAGGTGCTACCTCACATTTTTCGCTAAAATGATCGGAAAGAGTGAGAGAACGATTACCTAGAAGGTTTTAACGCAAGCTTTTGACATTTAGCGCACCGGAGCGAAGCCCCCCCCCCCCCCCCTTGCGTACGACGAGGGTTAATATGGAGTACAAAATAAAAGGCAATTTTAAGAGGATGGCTCGATTTATAGTATATAAAGTTTTCATCTTGATAGAATGGCCTTTACCACAAAACCCGTTTGGCGACGATATTTCCCTTTGATGAGAGCTAAAAACTGTGATTTTGTAATTTGTTTAAATTGTTTTCAAACTCGTGGAAGAGATTTCAGTAAAAAAAAAAAGGTCTTTTCTTATGTCATTTTTTTTCCATGCCAGTATGTACCTTTAAAGATACATTTTTGGCCTAATTATCACCAAAGGTCACATACCACTGTGTAAAAGAGTCATAGTGCCCCTGGCCGATGACCGCTTCCTTGACATGTGAGACAATAAAGGAATATAGGCGACCATTAGGTGTACATGCCAGGCAAGGAGTCCCGTTTGGATGTCCGACAACTGGGTGTGGCTTTAACCGAGTCCGATGTACACGCCGATCATTTTTGACATTTTATGAATTGAATTGCTTGTCATGTGTTCATGAATGTTTAATTGTATTCTTTAATTCAGTGGACTAATTTCTTCGAGGCTTGAGTTAACCATCTTCAATAATGTTTGCAAAAAATCGACTTAAAGAATCGAAATATCTTCTGTTTAACAATGCTGAACACATCGTGTCAAGATAGTGACACAACATGCTTACATATGTTAGAATATATGCAGATACTGAGTATAATCTAGAAGTTAATGGCATAATTTGTAATGAACGTACGAATGAGAAATTAATCAATAAGATCGCAACCAACTGAACTATTCCTTTGCACACGAATTTTTGGAATTAAGCTTGTGTACTAGACTGTGTTTTAAAGAGAACACTGGAACATTTGAAGAATAGTCGCGCCCTCAAGATTGATTTTTTTTTTTCAAAGTGATATTTTTGCATGGTTGTAAGCTTTTGAATACATTAGCCCTCACCTGGAATGATTAAGCCCAAAATCAGCGTGGTAGGGGTAAAAACAGGAATCATTTTATTAATTATGACATCCCGGCGAAAATAATTCACCAGACGACGCTCGAAATGGTGTTTAACACAAGAAAACACACGTTGGGTTGATTTCCCGGATGCACCTTGTTTGACCGGTCTGTAACATTTGGGTTTTTTTTCTTAGGAGATATGATATTCGTGCAATAGACACGTTTTCTTGATAATTTAAAACGCAATAATGGCCACATTTTTTGAAGAGCGACCCCAATTTTCAAAAGTTTGATATTATTGCCCACAGTTACGTGGTAATTGTCTAGGAAACAAGTACCTGCGAACGAGAATGCTAAGAAAGCGTATAAGAAATGCGTTTTTATCATAACATAAGCGATTTGTAATAGAATTGGGGGGGATCCCAGATTGGACTTAACGGCCAGAGCTGGAAATGCTTACGTTTAGGTCCTACATGATGAAATAGTGCCACCTCGAGACGATAACCTCTAACTTGACTAGCATGACAATAGAAAAACAACTAATAGAGAGCGTAGACACGTACGTGGCGCTATTTTCCAGTTATTTCACATTGGAGGCCGTTTCCAGCGCTTGAATTAGTATCGGGGATCCCGATAATAATTATGCTAATTACCAAAAATTCCTTCGTTTGTGACACACAGACATTTTCGCGCCATTCACAGGTTATAGTTTATAGCCAGTACCATATGCCAAACCCGTGTAAAAATCTCATTTTTTTTAAAAAATTGGGGGAGCTCTTCAAAAATGTGCTAATATGCTTTTAAGTACGATTAAATTTGAAAGTCAACCTACAAATTACCTGGATTGTCTTAAGCGTCTGTATGAGTGCCACTTCTGTTTGGGTATTGTATTTTTATGTGTAAAATATATCTCTATTCTTCCAATGGCACTTGCATTAATTTGCGAAGCAAATTGAAGACATTCATATTTTGTGAAAATGTGCCTCGTCCACCCACTTTACTTAAAGGCACTACGTGATTGCTGAAATCATAAAATCAAAAAAATCATCACAAATCAGATTTTGTTACAGTCGGAATAAGTACGGGTTACCCTAACATACCCTGCAAATGATTAGACAAGAGAACCAACCTAATAAGCACAATCGGGAGATATTCTAGTCAGTACTGTCCAACGGACACTTACTACAACACGTAAAGAAGAGGAGAGTCATATCTTGAAGACCGACGTTTTCTTCCTTTTCTGGCAATTCTTCACTTGGAAAAAGGAACTTATGAGAATTATACGGACTTATCCTGCGATTTTATGAATTTCATGCAAATTTCAAATATTTTGACTCTTTCGGGTAAATCACTGATAGTGTCTTTAATCAAAATTGAAATTTTGCTATTCAAGGAAAGTTCGGTTCTTCATTACCCCTTTAAAAAAATTGGCCTGGAAAATCTGTTGATGTTTTGACATTTAGCTTGCCACACAGGCCCCTATACGTTGTCGACATCCAAGATCAGTTTATACATACCTTCCAATGGGCCAATTTGGTACACAATTTTGTTTCTCACTATTAACTAAAAATCTTAATCGGATGTTTGGGTGCAAGGCTTTTACGCGATGGAGAAAACATCTTTTGAAAAATCGTAAATGAAACTGGTTGATGTAATAGAGAATAAGCGTAAATTTATAAATATGAACTGTTATTATTTTACATTACGTAGATTCTTCGGCATCACATGATAAAAAAGCACACTTTTGAAATGGAACTGGCAATCCAATTAAAGGGATTAGCAGAGATAATGCGAGAGAATCGACAAATGTGGAAATGCATTTTTTAAACTTATAAATCAGAGATAAGTGTGTCAATTCCATATAACTGCTTTAATGTAGAAACAAACCACCAAATAGTGAAATAAATGAAGTATTTGAGGAAATTTTGTCATATCATCTCCCGCAAATAGACTTACAGCGAC
This sequence comes from Ophioderma brevispina, assembly GCA_023653785.1. Lineage (NCBI taxonomy): Eukaryota > Metazoa > Echinodermata > Ophiuroidea > Amphilepidida > Ophiodermatidae > Ophioderma > Ophioderma brevispina. The sequence goes on from JAMKCH010035811.1 coordinate 58,719, forward strand.
GGCGTCTCAAAATCTGCACTAAATAGCTGATTGTGGTTTACACCAGAAAAAAATAAACAAAGATCAATAATGTTTGTGTTTGAGGTCAAACTGTATTGATCATGGTGCACAATATCACGCTGAAAATCGTAGATATTCATTGGGAAAGGCTTTTTTGATAGCTTTTGATCTCAAGTCGGCATTTTGATACGCACGTATAGAAATTACAGAATCAGATAAAAAGTACTGCCTTGTCTTTAATACACGGATTTCAAGCCAACCACTTGCAGTTTATGTTCGCATATCCATGCCAGTAAAAACAATGATTTGTTCGATATTTCGGGTTAGTTGCTAATCGCTGCTAATCCCTTTAACAGTTTTGCGGGGATCTTTAATTTAATGCCGCATGCTATACACTGGTAAAATGATTCAATTTCACTTTCAATGATAGAGACATTCTAAAATTGGTTACCTTACAGCCAGCAGGTTTTTCAATTGACGCGGCTTTTAAAAGGAATATACATGAAAAAATAAGGTATTACAGGTCCACCCGCGTCGCCGGTAAGTTATAATGTAATGTGATCAAAGTTCACAGTGTATTGTCTAGTTATTCAGGGGTTGAATCCGTAGTTTTGAGGGTGGTTTTGGCCTTGGTCAATGGTCGACCCCGTAACAAAATTGGGGCTCGACGTCCGGGAAATTACACTGTAAAAAAATACAGTTAAACTAGTGAAAACAATTCTTGTTTGTGTGTTTAACTTTGAGATCGGTGCTTATACATTGTTATTTGTGACAGAAGTGTTTAATACAAGATGGTGCGTTTAACGCAAGAAGAGTTTGTTCAAGATGTTACGTGGGAGACGTGTGATGTGCTCAAAACCGCCGGACTTAATGGATTTGGTCAAGTATTATGGGATGGAAGGTAGGCATTCCATGAGTGTGGGGTGAAAAAAACAGTTAATGAAAAATCAGTTGATAACCCACTTGTGAAGAGATTTGTTTAATGAGGGATGTTGAAAAAAAATAGTGGAAATCAGGAAGAGTCAGATAGTGCTTTGAAAATGAAACCAGATGGAAATGCACAAATGCAAATATAATATGGCCACCCAAATTACAAATGCAAGAGAAAGAAAGACTAGATAGGTTAGAAAAGGAAGAAGAAAAGGAAAGGCAAGCAAATTACAATTAGAGAAGGAAAAACTTGGGAATTAGAAAAGGCACTAAAACAACAGGAACTAGATTGCCAAATTGCAATGGAACAAAAAGAAAAAGATGGACAGATTAAAATTGGAACAGAAAGAAAAAGAAGATAGGTTACAAAATGGAAAGAATGAAGTTGGCAGACGACATTGAAGCCAAACACAAAATTAAGAACAAGAAAAGTTAGAAAGGGAACATCAGGCTCCTCACACTCAGGGTTTGATGCACTAGGAAGATCAAATTGGTTCCAACATTAGGGAAACAGAAGTTGGCAAGTATTTTTTGCACTTCGAGAAGATTGCCGAAAGTTATTGAAGTGGCTAAAGAGCAATGGGACAAATTGCTTCAGAATGTGTTTATGGGAAAGCTAGAGAGATCTACTTCATTCCCCCACCTATCAATTGATCAGGCGGTGATTATGAAGTATAGTAGAGCAGTCTATTCTTAAGGACTATGAGTTAGTGCTGAGGCGTATAGGCAAAATTTCGGAGTGCGAAAAAACTTTGAGTGCAAACTCATGTCGGTTGCTAGAGTCAGGACAAAGTTTGGATAGGTGGCTTCCAAGGAAGTGAAACAAGCCTTCAATCAACTTAGGCAGGTGGTTTTAATGAGCGTTCAACAGTGCATTCTTGCCGATATTAAAACTCATTTGGATTGAACGCGATATCAACGATTTGAACAGGACAGCAAGCAACAATAGCAGATGATTACGGCCCTCACACTAAGTTGAGAGTTCAGCAATAGTACGGGTGGACCTAGGTAAGTAAAGTCAGAAATTACAAGAGCTTAATTCAAATAGGCCTTACCAGAGAAGATCTTACAAAGTCATGGTACTATTTTAAAGTAAGGGACAGCATCAGGTTCCTCAAGTCAGGGGAATAAGGGTCCTTCTAGATACCAAACCAAAGTCAGGGAATGGTTTAAGTACAGAGAAACTTGCACATATTGCAAGGTAGGTCATGTTATGGCAAGCTGTTGGAAGGAGTTGATGGGAAAAGAAAGATGGCCATGAAAGCAGAAGTCTGCCCCCACAGGGTTGGTGCTGTGTCCCTTAGACAAACAGTTAGTTCCCAGGCATTAAGACAGAAATTGAAAGATGTTGAGTTGAGAAAGTTAGGGAAGACTTTGAACCATTGGGTTTTGGAGGTTTCAGTGTCGCGTGATGGTGACAAAACGTGATCCAAAACCTATAAGATCATGCGTGACACATGTTGTGCCCAGTCAGTAATTTTGGAGGGGTCATTGCCCTTTAATGAGTTAGTGCAACAGGTGAGAATGATTTGATCCAAAAAAAGGTATAGGTATGGTATTATTAGTGTCCCTCTTCCAAGAGTGAATTTGAAGTCCGATTTGGTCTCAGGTACAGTCATAGTTGGAGTAAGGCCTGAACCTCCAGTCAAAAGGTGTTTGTTTCAATGTTGATTAGGGAAATGATTTGGCAGGCGGGAAGTACATCCCGAACCAATTACCCACAATCCCTGCACAGAAAATGATAGTGATGAGAGGAATAGTGCAGTTTATCCACCCTGTGCAGGTTATAGGCGTATGGTAGGAAGGATAGGAAAGCATGCTTGAAGCAATAGTGATAGGAAGGAGGAAGCCCTTGTCCCAAATTTAGATTTAGGGGACACGTTCATGGCAAAATAGATGAACCAGGTCAACTTCCCTATTCAGGGGAGACGTTCTCCAAACAAGAGTCCCAGGCTCTGAGAAGGTGCCATAGTGGGGAATAATGATGATGATCCCTTAAGATACCAATGTTAGTTCTTGAACAGGAGAATGATCCTGCACTCAAGAGTTTTAGTCAAAGGGCAGTAACCCTGCAGGAGTCTGAGGATTTTCCTGGGTGTTTTTACAAACACATTGGTGTGCTGATGAGGAATGGAGGCCACCTGATGCTCGGGCAAAGGAGGTGGAAAGTGGGCATCAGGTAGTTGTCCAAAAGGTGTATCATAGGGATGTCATCAGCATGCCATGATAGTCCCAAGGACAGGACATTTAGGAGTCAAGAAGACACATGATAGGATTTTGACCCACTTTTGGGCCTACACTTCGAAAGGATGTCTCTGAATACTGTAGATCTGGTCATACTTGTCAAGTCGTTGGCAAACTAATCAGAAATTCCCGCCCGCTCCTCTGAAACCGAGACCGGCGTTCGGAGAGCCATTAGTAGGCGTTCATAGTTGACTGTGTGGGACCTCTCCCTAGGACTAATGTCGGGTGAAAGCAATACCATGGAGCTATCATGGTGCCTCTACCAGGTTGCCTGATGAAGCCATACCCTTGAGGGAAAAGGAGCAAAAACCGAGTTCGTAGTGAAGTCTTTGACCAAGTTTTTCACTTCTTGTAGGCCTACCTAAAGTCAATTCAGTCAGATAGGGCTCAAATTTTACATTTGGCCATTTCAGCAAGTGATTGTATGAGGTTAGGGGTAGAACAGTATCTGTCCAGTGCCTACCATTGCAGAGTCCCAAGGAGTTTAGAGAGATTCACCAAATCTGAAGAATATGATTAGGACTTACTGTTTGGAATTTGAGAAAGGACTGGGGATGAGGAGTTCACCTGTTTATTGTTGCTGCAAGGGGAAGCAGTCAGGAAGCCTAGGTGCAGTCCTTTTGAGTTAGTTTTTGGGCCTACAGTTCGCGGTCCTGAAATTCCTAAAAGAGAAATGGCTGAATGCTGAAACTGACACCAACCTTTTGGACGATGTTTCCAAATTTTAAGTATAGGCTCCAATAGGGCAAATGAAATGCAGGGAGCAATTGAAGCAAGATCCAAGCCAAAATGAAGAAGTGGTATGACAAGTGCCAAGAGTGGGGTCGTTAGGCCCAGGAGACCAAGTGTAGTCTTGTTTTCCCAATCCTGAAATCCAGATTGCAGGCCAGTACATGGTCCCCTATACAAGTAGAGCACAAGTAAATGAAAGTTGACTTACTAGTCAAAACGCCAGATAGGCGTAAGAGTAGGCCAATTGTGCATGTAAAAATTGTGAAGGGTATGTAGGTAGAAATGATGATGGCAGTGCAAAACCAGTGCGCTCTGTAAGTCTTGCTGAGGAAAGTGCACATGATGAAATCATGAATCTGAAGTTGTAAATAATGCAAACAACGATGACAAAGCAGCTGACTATCCAATACCAATCAAGTTGCAAATTCAGATGTTGTCAAGAATTTGGCTACAAACACTAGGCCATCTTCAGAAAATAACACAGTGTGAAATCAAGCGTTGATTTCATGAGTTGAGGATTATTTTTCCGATGGTCCTAGTAGAAACCACTGCTGATTATCATGATGTTGATGAGGGTGATTGTGCACCAATAAAAAACAGACCTTACAGAGTAAATCATATGACGAACGAACCCACCTCAACAAAGAGATAGAGACAGGTTGGAAACTCAAATAATTGAACAGAGCAACAGTGAATGGAGTTCCCCATGTATTTTGTTCCAAAACCTGATGGTTCCTTAGGTTTTGTGGACAGATTTTCGAAGGGTAATCAATGTTCAAAGACTGAGTTTTCCACATACTCGTATTGGATGACATGCATGACGAACATTGAAATTCAAGTATGTCAGCAAAGTTTGCCTTTTAACGGGGTTTGGCAGTTCCCCTTATGATCGTGCGAAGAAATTCGGCATTTTGACGCCGGTATGGGCTTTTTCAGTATGGGTATGCCATTCGGTATTGAAACAACGCCCGGCAACCCTTCCAAAAGAATGGTAAATAATTAGTGTGAATAGAAGGTGTGAAGCGTATGTTGATGATTTGATTGTGTACAGTCCATCTTGGGAACAGCAACATTGGGCAGCTCCATCGATTGTTTCAGAAATTGTCAGAAAAACAACCGACAGTAAAATTTAGTCAAGAGTGGGTTTTGCCATGCCAATGTCACATATTTAGGCCATGTAGTGGTCAAGGCAAGGTCAAGCCTGTCAAGGATAAAGTTGAAGCAATTGAGAAATCCCCACACATAGTACAGGAAAGACAACTTCAGAATATTCTTAGGTATGGCTGGATATTACAGGAAGTGTTGTCCAAACTTTCAGATATTGCCAGTCCTTTGACAAATTTGTAGCCAAAAATGTCAAATTTGTTTGGTCACATGATGTGGAAATTCGTGTCCGAAAGTAAAGCCATACTGATTAGTGACCAGTTCTGATTGCACCAGACTTCAGACCAATTCAAGTTGGCCATAATGCCAGTGAACATAGGGTGTGGTGGAGTTCTTAATGCAAGAGGAGAAGACGGAAGAGAACACCCTATTTCGTATTTCTCCAAGAAGTTTAAACAAGCACCAAAGAAATTACTCCACATTGAGAGGGGGTGTCTTGCTCTGATTTTGGCATTAGGGGATTTTGATGTATATTTGGGCACCCCAGTGCACCCGATGCTTGTTTTCACAGATCACAATCCCCTCACCTTAGCCACAGTGAAAACCAAGAATCATAGGTTAGTGGAGCGTGGAGTTGACCTTGCAAGAGTCAAACCTAGACATCAGACACATAAAAGGCAAATAAATGTGATGGCTGATGCCTTATCTAGAATTCGTTTAGTTAAGTCATTAGAAACAAGTAAAAGATTTTAAACAGGGAAGTGAACATGTAAACGTTATGTATAGAAGTTTAAAAATATAAGAGCCTTAAATAGGTTACGAAAGTCTGCTTTTCAATCAAACTTTCTTTCTTTAAGGGGGGGGTGTTACGCCCCAAGAATGAACAATGATTTATTAATTTTGAGTAAGAGTAAGTCATAAATTAGCCCATAAAATATCATTTAATTAGTCTAAATAAATGTGAACAAAACTATACCTGGTTTTGGTGCATATCTGGTGTGTGTAAAGCAAATAGAATGAACCCGAAGATCTCAGAAGAGCTCAGAAAAGCCGGCAAACTTCTGGAAGTACCTGGACCTTAGTGATTTCATTAGAATGTGCTTCAATGAACTTCTCTGAATCATAGGTGGCGCATTGCTGCATAATTACACAGGCAGTGAGAGATGCTATAAGATCCTAAATCTATGCAGTACATATGGAATAATAGAGGCATTTCAGAATTATGACATAATGGACTAATATTTAGCACATGACTCATATAGAGAGGACCAGATCCTTCTAGTATTGTTTGAGAGGATCTATAAAGCCCTGGTGAGACAAGATGAGTCAGAGTTACAACATCATGCTCCAAGTGAGAAGCAGATTTTCCAGCATAGGGACCGTGACAGTAAACATTGTCTTCCTATATGGACATGTATCGTAGTCTCAGCTCCATCAGTTTTCGTCCGATTGTGTAGCCGTGTTCGGTTTCCGTATTTCGTGGCCTATGAGTTACCAAGGATAAACAAGCTACAGCACTTTTTGGACTTTATATTTGTCGACATCCGAGCTTCGGGAGTCTTAAGGAGCTGGTTTTCTTCAGTTCAGGACAAAGTCGTCCGTGGACACGTCACACTACTGGTAAATAGTTAAGTTTTACGCTGGATATTCGCCAGGACTCTTTGACAAGTTCGGCATCATAATTGTAATCTCGCTGCAGCCCGCTTCGCGGCTCACACCAGGTCGTAAGTTTAGTAGTGCATAGTTAAAACTTATATAGATTAAATCTTTGATTATTGTACCTAATCGATGTGTGAATGAGATTGATTTAAAAACACAATTAAAATAAATCTTTGTTCTAAAATTGGTAATCAAGTTCACAGTGGATTGTCTAGTTATTCAGGGGTTTGAATCGTAGTTTTGACGGTGGTTTGGGCCTTGGTCAAGGTGACCGTAAACACAGGTGTGTGGAGTGCCCAGATATTAACTTGTAAGCTGTGCGCGGATAGGTTCAAAATCTCATTGAATAAGACAGTAGAGTGTTTGTCAAACTTTCCACTGAGACGAATACATTATTCATCTTTGAAATTTGATATAATTTGACTGATTTTGAATAGCAACCATTTTCGCTATTAGAATAAATTCCAAATCAGAACTTACATAAATATATACAATCTAAATAAGGGTGATATTGGCATATAAACATACGAATGAAGAAGTCATACATGAACCAGAATAGTATTTTTTTAAATCTACACACACTGGCCAAGAGCATTGCAACATGCAGAATACTACGTAATTAATTGCAAAGTTATGATTTTTCAAACAGTGAAACCCCAGAATTCAATGGTGCAAAACAGGTTTGATTTGATTTTGAGGATCAATGCCTTCCATTTCCTGTCCACACAACCACATGACAACCACTCCCGTAAACCCTATTGAACCCGTAAAATTCATTTAACGGCTATTTTGAAGCCATCTACTTTAGTCCTGGGTATGTATTCCTGGAATGCAATCGGTAAGTTATTGTTTGCCAGTTCCTTAATCCGCCATATTTAGGGAACATGACATAAAGTTAAACGTTTTTCGCCCTCTTGGATTCTGGTGGAATACCATCTGTTTGAAAAACACAACTTAAGTATTCAATACGTAATGTAGTAGAGTGTAGTAGTACAATATAACCAATTTGTGATTTTGAATTTTGTTTTCTGCATGTTTGCAATCACGTTTAGTTGCCCAGTGTTTGTGTACTATTATTATAACGATAGTCTGTAACAAATTATGACATAACTCAAAGCACGAAACAGTGTTTGTGTTCAAAGGAAAAGCATAAAACATAAATAGGGGAAAATAGACAATGTGTTAGATATGTCGTATGTAGGAAAAAACTGCACAAGAGAGAGAAAGTAAGAGAATGGAGAAAGGGGAGGAGAGGAGAGCGAGAGAAAGTGAGAGAGAGAGAGACGGACAGAGGTATATAGATAACATCCATAGAAGAAAACTTCAGCGACTCTAAGACAGAGACAGGGGCAGAGACACAGAAACACCGAAAGAAGACCACAACCGACACACACGGACAAGGAAAGATCTATTTTTTCCTACACACTAAATTGTTGACTAAATTGGGGGATTACCCTAATATGCGGAGTAAAACGTTTTAATTTTAGTATATCTTACATAACAACGCCTGTGGTTTTCGACTAAGAAGTTACTCTACGTATGAGGGTAATCCCCTAATTTAATCAATATTCAACCCCCCCCCCCCATGTCTGTGTGTTGTCACTTTTGTCTTCCTTCTGTCTTCCTCTGTCGTTACCCCTGTCTCTATTGTTGGGTCACCGAAGCTTTATGTTTTTACACCCAACAAAACGGCATGATTGCAATCCCCTCCCTTTTCGATCCATGTAAGTTAAAATTGTAAAATTTCATTTTGACGTTATTTTCCAGCTGGTTTAAGGATGTGGCTTTGAGATACATGCTTATAAAATAAACCATCCTATATAAGTGTCTACCCCTAATTCCTTAACATTTTTAACGACTTTGGTCAAAACCATAGAGATAATCAACGAGGCAACAGGCAAAACACATTTTATTACCCTCGAGTTGTTAGCCCAGACGTTGCTGGGATCCTGTAACAACCCTCACCTTAATGCCTCAGTCGTATCTGTACAGCAACTAGCTGATTGTCAGACAATACACTACAGAATAAAAGTCAACGACTTGATATCGAAATAACAAACACTCCGTCGTCAATGAATAAGCTCCCAAAGCCAATTTACTTCCGAATCCCCGTAGCTCACTCCTTTACTATCAAAATCAAAGTCAACATTAATTAGCATCAAGCATGTGGTTAGCCCACTAAAGCTACTTAATCTTCACCATTGAAATGCCATTACTAGAAACTGCTTGTAAATCATTCAATTCTGCCCTACAACTCAAAAGAGCATCTCATTGTGAAAGTGTCATAGTCCGCTAAGTCGCCCGTTTTAAGGTGATATCAAAAGTCATTAAGCCGTATAAATCAAACTTATCACAGAAAGAGCTACTAAAGTAATATTACAGACGAACATGCATTACACTTTATATTGCAATGAAGGTTCAAATGGGATGTATACAGAGTGAGTCAATAAAAATCCTACATTCAGGAAAGGGTTTTTTCTTGAAAGTGTCAACATTATCTTTGCTTAAATGTTGGCCTTGGTTGTTTACAGGTTATAAACAGCGCTATCAGAAGTTTATTGGGTGTCTTTCGGACTTTGGATCAGAAATTATGTCAATGTTGCGGAGAGACCCAACAATTTTGTTCGGCACTTTTATCCATACATGCGTATGAGACCGCTACACCGACGTATACCCATAACCTTATTATAACAACGACATTCACAGCTGAAATCTTCAATTTTGTATTGATTTCAATCTTGAAAAAAAACAATCAGTTTGAATAAAACGGTCTCGTGTGTAACCGAGGTAAAGGTTTAGCGGTAAGTATCTTCCAAACAATGCACTTGTCATTGTGCAATCATAAAGAGAATTGGAAATCAGTCCATATCAATGTCCTCAGTTCATCAACATAATGAAATTGCTCAGATATTTTTTTGTTTTTAACATCTTGATTGCACCGAACTACCGTATACTCAGCGTCCCATAAAAAATTGCACCGATAACAAAGGTGAATTTTTCTGCAAAATAATTGGAAATTGTTAGTTAGTTATACCAAAGTTTTTTAAATCCTGTTTGTCCCCGTTAACGAGGATGGCCGGATACAACCTCACTACAGCAATACGGCTTGTGACGGATTTATTGGCACAAGATAATTTGACACGGATGCCCCTTCTTGACGTCAATCCCCAGTTCGGCGGTGGGCTAGCCTTTGGGCAACCCCGCCCATCCATGCCAGGCAGCATGTGCTAGATGCCGCCATTACTCTCCAGAGCTGACGCCATTGTATGTAGTCTTCTTTTTCATTCTCCCAGGGTACCCAGCTACCCTCCTCATCAGAACCGATGGGGGTGACGGTTTAGCGCGCCGACACGCTGTCCCTAGGACAGTTAGTACTGGTTACCAGGATACCAGTAGCAGGCCCTAAAAGGAACCTGACCTGACACTTATTCACACTTAAAATTTAAATTGCACTTGTCTTTTAAGCTGAATACGAAACCTTTTATGGTTTTACTTTTTTGACTCACCAAATTTTGGTTGTAGGTTAAACCATGAAAACTTGATGATCCAAAGTATATTGGAGTCTTACACCAGTTTATCATATATAATATATATATATATATATATCTATATATAGTCTATATATCTATCTTATATATATATATATATCTATAACTATATACTATATAATAAATCCATACGTACCTAACTCCATAATTGGAAAATATCCACGTTGATGGAACCTTGACGATTGAGATTTCGAGTAGGGACGCCCCTACCCTGACTTAGAACTTTTTTAGGTACTTAGTAGTCGTTGTATTTTTTGGAACTAGCATTCTTCCGCGACCCACCACCAAGCTCCGCTAAAGTCCACCGCCCCTTCCAGTTGAAGACCAAGGAAGCGGTACGCTTCTGGACTTAGTTTGTTTTCTGAACTCTGGACTTGTTTTTTTTTTTCCACCCAAGGTTCGCTTATTAGATCTAGAGTGATTGTCAGCTGACCAATGAAGTCGGTCCACTAATGGAAAAATCTCGCTGCAGTGGCCCGGCTACGTGACCTTTTCCACCCAAGAGTTTGGATTAATAAAATGTCCTCAACGATTTTTAAACCCCTTTACCCCTGACCACGGCCGCGGTCCGCTCTGGACTAGTTTTCATTTTTGAAAAGTCTACCGGCCGTGGCCCTGCAATGTGAAGTTTTCACTGCCCCGTAGCCCGGCTCGGTGACCTTTTCACTGAAAGATCTAGGGCGCTTTCTTCCGCTGAACCAGGCAGCGTCCTCTCTGAGCACTTAGATTTCAAATTTTTGAAAAGTTACCTGCCTTGGCCCGGCAAGGTACTTTTCACTGCCGTAGCCCGGCTAGGTGACGTTTCACTGAAAGATACTAAAGATCTAGGTCGACTTTCGCGACCAAGGACGCGTTCCGCTCTGGACTTAGTTCCTTTTTGAAAGTCTATCCTGCGTGGCCCTGCAAGGTGAATTTTCACCTCCGTAGCCCGGCTAGGTGACATTTTCCACTGAAAGACCCCTAAAAGATCTAGGGCGACTTTCCTCCGCTGACCAATGGAGCGGTCCGCTTCTGGACTAGTTCATTTTTTGAAAAAGTCTACCTGCCGTGGCCCGGCAAGGTTACTTTTCACTGCCGTAGCCCGGCTAGGTGACTTTTCACTGAAGATCACTAAAAGATCAAGGGCGGCTGTCCGCTCACCAAGGAAGCGGTCCGCTCTGGACTTGTTTATTTTCTGAACTCTGGACTAGTTTTTTTTCTTTCTGGACCTTAGTTCATTTTTGAAAATGTCCCGAGATTCACTACCCTCCTATAGTATACCTTCTGGTCGCGACCCATACCTCTCCTTAGAAGCACCTTTCATAGCGATGGCCCAGTAATTAACCTCAACTTACTGTTACGAGTTTGCTGTCAGAAAACATAGGCATTATATACAACACTCTTTAAACAGATATGAAACTAAAACCCCAATCCTAAATAGGTTTTTTGCGGAAACCGGTAGGTAGCCAACACTTTATTATAAATCTACCGGGTCATTCCTTGGGGAATGAATTGGCTAAGACTACTACCGCACTTTCGGCCTACAATTGACTTGGTCCAAACTCCCAACCCCTGACCTCTACCCGTCACAACCTCTGCCCTTGACCCGGTCAAGTGAACCCATGACCTTGACCCACTAACTGAACCCTCACTTTACGGTAACTAAGGGGCGACCGCACGCCTGTTAAGGCGCGTGCCTGTTTTTTTACGTAATGTTTGGCCTACCACTTAACATTTGACCCGGTCGCAACCCCTGGACCTTGAACCCGCTAACTGACCCCTCACCTTACGGTAACTAAGGGGCGACCGCACGCCTGTTAAGGCTCGTGCTGTTTTACCGTAATATTGGCTCTTGCCTGAATCTGTCCCTAACACTAAACCCTTTATACCCTTTACCCGTCCGCAACCACTGACCTTGAACCCGCTAACTGACCCCTCCTTGACCGTACTAAGGGCACCGCACGCCTTTGAAAGGCGCGTGCTGTTTTACGTTAATGGGTGGGCCTATTTCCATGAATCTGTGCCAACCCCTACCTTTTAACCCGGTCCAACCCCTGACCTTGACCCGGCTAACTGACCCCTCACTTGACCGTAACTAAGGGGCGGCCGCACGGCCTGTTAAGGCTCGTGCAGTTTTACCGTAATGTTCGGCCTACAGGTCTCCTTTAATTAACCCCTTTTGCTAACTTCAGATGGAATTTGTTGTTTTTATTTGTTCCTGACAATGTAATTGTATAGGAATTTGTGGGCAAGGGATTTGTTCTTCTTCTCTTTTGAATAAGGTGGCAACACTGTTTACACAGAACATTTTCTGATAAGATTTAGTTTGGTGTTGCTGTAGTATTTCGGCGGCCTTCTGTGTTACAGTAGCTCCAGCTGCAAGTCTTTATGGTATCAGTAGTTTGTATTGGAACTGTTGGTTTAAAACCAACGCACCACGGCGCACGGGAACCTATTATATCCTGTGAGATCATATGATAGGGCCCAGCCATTCGTTCCTTGGCCGGGTACATGATCCCAATCCGTCGGATGCAGCCTCCCTGTGTGGGTTTTTTTTTATTGGGCCAGGTGCCCAACAGTACATGTAGAGTGCCGCCCTTCTGTGGTGTAGCAGCATGAAGCGATTGCGGTGGACTGGAGAGGTATCAGTGAGCTAGCTGAGAGATTGAAGTACAAGTCTGATGTTAGTTGACTTTTAAGACGCCGGCCGGTCGAAGGGTAGGGCAGATCAGCTTAAAGAAAAAGTGTCCGGTCAAGCCCAATAAAACAGATGGTGCGTCTCTTAACTCGTCACAACATCTTGTTTAACATTTAAAGCGATCCTTAATGTAAAAGTCATTAGGTCAGTGGTGCACTAATCGCTCGGCCCAACACTGTATGCGTCGGCCTATAGTCAATTTTAGAACTACAACGGCACGGGTGTTTCGGGCACAACGCTGCGGGCACGTGCAATGTCATTTGTTCGAGAAAGTCAGCGGACAAAGTTAAGCGCAAGGCAGGGGGCCCTATCATTCGGCACAACCATTCCCTTAGGCTTCCGTCATTTCGTCAAATGCTTGCGCAACATGCACGCTGTTTTTGGACCGCGAGGTGGTCCCAATTCAAAAACTGCAAATCTTGAATCAAAGAGGAACGATGGTATACAAAAAACACTCCACCCGAAAGAGATGCACCCCGCACGTTCTGCACCCGAACATCGTCCGCTTCGCCCTTCATGAAGCATCGTTCTTCCGAGTGTCCGGCATCTCCGACAGTTCCGGATGCCTCTTCCTCATATCAAACCCATCTCATGGGCCCGGTCCCTATTGGTTTGAGAGGCATGTGCCTTACTACAGGTCGATCCGGGGGAACTGGCCGCCGGCCGAAACCGTCAATGAGCTCCTCGGCCTTTTGAGGATAACCTCGAATGACTAGCAAATTTTTATCAGCAGCCGGGTGTCCCGCCGCATTGTGGACACGATTGTACCAAATCCAGGCAGTGACCCCGGCCTGATATCGACCAAGAAGTATAGCACCTGCTTCCACCAGTGCTGACTCTTTCTCCAGCAGGAGTTGTATGCACTAACTGATCAGCTTGTCAACGCCGCTCCTGTACTTGTTGTAATTCAACAATTACGGCGGAGCGGCGATAATGGCGCCTTCTTTCTTAAGCCTTTGGTGAGCCGAAATCGCCGGTGATCTTCTCTCTCGGGATCATTGGCAAATCGCGTACCCGTTTGCGCATTTGAAACTAGTGGCACCACCTTGATGTCTTTCCCCAGCGTGAACGTTGGTTTGCGGCCCAATGTTTGCCTAACATAAAAAGTACCCACGCGGGGCCTTATCCAGGTTCTTGATATGACATCGGCTCCGGGGTTTTTTGCGGCCTATTCGTTTTGAGAGTCAGTCGGGCTGGCCCCGTGACATATCTCCTTGTTCACGGCCCCGGTTTAGATAGGTAAATCGAGCTCCCAACATTTCCTGGCTAACTAGATAGGCGCCGTCACAACTTGTTCGCAGTAATTTGATGGAACTTGTTGTGGTGACTCGATGTCCACGGTCTACGCGAGATCCACAAGACCTTTCCCGCCGCGTGTTTGAGGTGCATACGCAGTACAGTTGCACATGTATCCAAGTGTCCCATTCGCATAAGGCGTTACATTCTGAAGCCCTGGCTGGTAGGCTTGGTGGGCATCGATTGTTCGTCCAGACCCAACCGTAATGCCCCTTGTCCGCACCATGCCTTCATCGAGAGATACTTCCGGATTGCAGTTATACTTCTGCTGGCAATTCCGCTGAACAGTAGTCCCAGGCGGACTGGACTATATCCCGGATTGCTTTCGGATGTAATTGAACTTATGCCCTTTTTCTTCCTGGTTCGGCAATCCCTCTCTTTTGGTCGGTAGTCGGATTCGCAAAAGAATGCTACCAGACATGACTTCAAAACGCGTTTTTTTAAACCCATCTCATTGCAATCAATCGGGTGTCGAGTACAACCCGGATGGTCGAACTCAATAAATCCCTTGGCTTCGCCCAGCGAATTAAGAACCCCCACCAGATGGCTACCAAACCACGCGCGGATTTCGGCGGCCAAACCTGCTATATGTGACTCCTAAATGCAGTAGGTGGCAGTCACAGGGTTCGGGAAAAAGGGAGGTGGCTGGACGAGGGAGGAGTTGGTAAAGGCATAAATCGCGGAGGGAGCTTAGGAACGAGTGTAGTGGTGTGCCCAGCATGAGAAACTGGGCTGAGGGTGCTGATAAAAAGAATTATTAGTCTTCGTATAATGGGGTCAGAGAGAATTAAAGCGGGGTAATCACTGGGAGAATGTGGATAAGCGAATGAGAGAGTGTGGCAGGGGGAGGGACTGACGAAGGAGGGTTTAGGGAAAAGTAGAGATGCGTGGGCATCGAATGGAACAACAGACAGGAGGAGTATGGGAAACGAGGGCGGACAAAATGATCGTGCTCCTATACGAGTTGTTCGGGCTCTGAGTTAGTACATTGATGATGAATGTTGGGACGCGGGGTGTTAAAGTACGGTGGGGAAACCGGTGTGCGGGTGAGAGCCATTAGATAGAAGGAATGAAGTCTAGGGGTTTGGGCAGTTTTCACTCTTTGTCGCACTCACCCGCGTTGCTCTCAACCGGATGTTTGTCCAGGCCGGCGATCGCCCGGGAAGAGATTAGGAGAGCAAAACGCCGCAACATAGTCCAGGGGACGCCCGTTCCTGTTGGTCAGCGTCAAAGGTCGGTCCACTCGCAAGTGTTACCGGTGGGGGGAGCTGAACACGTGTCGTAGCACCGGGGTCAAATGTGCCGTCCATCCCGAAGATCGTCCTTGAAGGTCCCTGCAGTCAATCGTCCCTCGCTTCGGGTCATTTCTGCCCCTCGTCTATGTACTCTGCACCCTTCGGTTCGCGGGGGGCTGGCTTGCGCGGGATCATCATATAAAAATCCTTCTGATCCTAAAGGCTCATCAATGTCACTCTGGCTAAGTCGGTACCACAGCGTTGGGTCCGCGTCACGCGCAGCTTCATCAACGGGTTGCATCACCAATGTTCCCAATCGGGTGCACGACCTATCCTGGGGATTAACAACGCGATTTGCTCCGTCTGGCAGAATAAGCCTTGCCCTATGATCTGTGGTGGCACCGGGCCCTTTCCCCCGGCTCCCTTAGCCTTCTTTTGGGGGCTTTGGTTTTGGCACCGCAGGGCAGTTCCGGGGGAAAAGAGCGCGGCTCCCGCTGATGAAGTGGATGCGCCTGAGTCTGCTGCGGCTCTTTGCTGCCCTAACCCCCGCCTCGTGTCGGTCAAGATTTCAGGGTGCGGCGGGTCGGCTGACCTGTCCTTGCTGCCGCTACACTCCCCTGTATCCACCGCGGCTTCTTAGGCTATTTTCCAGCCTTTTCATCTTTTCTTTTACACCACCGAGGTAAAGCTGTTCCTGGTGGAGGACTCGAGGTGGCTTTCGTCGTGTCTGCCAGACTGATACAGATCGCTGGCGAGCGCTCCTTTTATTTTATACCTTTTTATTTCCCTCCACGAATCATCAACGTGCCACTTACCACGTGACGGTATCACGTGACCAAAGGTAACGAAGAAGAAAAAGAACAAAAATTAATTTCCTTGAGTGGGACTCGAACCTGGAAATCCGGAATCCTAGCGGTTGGTTTGGTGGAGCGTAGCGTCGGTCTTCGGTCTCATCGTCTCTATCCACTGAGCCATCTGATACTTACCTGAAAACCGAGTGCATTTTTAATAATTTATAGCTTGGAATCAAAGTACCGAAAGTACCGGTCCACCTGATGGAAACGGTTTCTTTTTCACCGTCAAATTTCTCCCAAAGTGTGGACTGGAAACGAATCTTTTCACTACCAAATTTCTCCCAAAGTGACCTCTTGTGCGGTGAAATTCAGATGCGGCCTGCCATTCAGTAAATTAGGACTGGAAACGGAATCTTTTCACCCTCAACATTTCTCCCAAAGTGACTACTTGCGTTGAAATTCATATGCGGGCCCTGCCTTTCATAAAATTCAGATCCAAAAATCCAATTTTTAAGATTTGGACAAAATAATCTTAGCTTTGAAATCGAAAAATTCCTCTTTCCAAAATTGACTAGCGTCCACTTTTGAAAAACGACTAAAGTCCAGAGCGACTACTTCGCCATCGGTCTTTAGCGGGAAATTTCCCTAGATCTAACGCCATAGTTAACTGGTGAAAAAAAAAAACAATCCAAGCGTCGGCTTCCTTTATCGTTAGTATTGACCATTTGACATTCTTATCTGGAATTTTCTGTTTCTTTAAACATGTAAAATGATTTAGATGGGTGGGGGCCAATGTGGCTTGCCTGTTTTACCTTCCTTTTAAAACGAATACCATCCTGTGTTGTATTTAGTTAAAACACCCAAAATGAGTATTAAAGTTTAAGTTAAAAAAGTATGAGATGTATGTCTTTGAGCATTCATAACGCATATATCTGCTCTAATAACTGTTTTGACAACATGCTTAAAATTCAAAATACAGGCCAAATATATTAATGAATATATGACAATTGTTGTTTTTAAAGATCTTAAAAGGCATCAGATATGAGTTCCCTACTGGTACTAGAGAGCAAAATTTGCCTCTATTACAAATACTTGATGAGTTATGGTCAATTGAATGATGTAGGGCATATTGGTGTTTTTAGGGTGGCCATAGTGGATTTGATGATGTTGTGATCAAATCAAGTCCAATACCCGTCCAAAAGATTTCCTCGTGCTTTAAACCAACCTGGATCTATTGCATAACCTTATGGCCATATTGAATTGAATTGAGAGTGATAGCGGCCATATGTGGATTTCTAGAAAATGCCCTGCACGAATTTTGCACACCCCGCCAGAAATATAGCTTAGGTCATCATTGACAAAACTCGATCAATAGAAAATCCCTGTACTCCATTTCCACCCTGTGCCCACACTTCCTCCCTACTATATATACATAGATCCGTCTGGAAGATCGGTACCCAGTGATCGTAAGTGAGGGTATACCGTGAAACTCAGAGTAACGGTTGCATTTCCAGAGGTCTATACTTATTGTAATTTATTTTTACGCGCTCCTGTAATGGGAGTGGCCTCTTAATTCCAAAGATAGTCACCTGTAATTAATACTGTTTCCTATGAATATATATATATATTAATATATTATAAAATGTGGAAGAAATACTGATGACACGGCGCGGACGTAGCATTTTTAATCGCAAAATGACTTGCTGTGGAATGGGACTCGAACCCACACACTCTCTCCCCGTGCTAATACCGTTTATAGCGCGTATCGTAGATAGCAATATAGCACTACTACCACAGTAAATTTAATGGTCCTAACCACTGGTTTCACTCCATGCATCCTCATTCTTGGCGATCATCAGGCAACTGAAGTCAATTTTATTGTCCTCCAGCATTACTTTTTCTTGACCCGCTCTGATGGTTGATATCATGATGCCTGCAAGTCACGGCCAAGAACCCTTGCGAGGCTCATTACATCGCGGGTTTGTTTTCCCGAAAATAGTAATGTCAGCCCAATGCAGGAGGATGAATGCGTGATGTCGAAAACCCTTTACTATTACAGAAAAGAGGAATTGTGGTTTCGTAACGTCGAATGAATCAAATGATGGTGCCGGTTTACGTGAAAGAGATTTATTTCTGAGTATTTTAATACCAATCTGCCGGTGGTTTTCCGATGAATTCATTCATACACAATCCTATGATGAGTTTGTATGGCGTCATTTTCTGTCTCGTAAAGTTGCTCTAAATCGGCCCCCGTATTCCTGACTCACTTATCGGTAAAATCGTTTGGGGGGAAATATGGTTTTTGTCTGAAAGTGTGTGAGGCGATTCTTTCGATCTATAACAAAACAGCGCGGTGCGATTTCATTTTCATTGTGCAGATTAATTTTTCCTAAAATGGTCCCATCAATTTTCGTTCGTTGATGCCGCTAAAGCTTCAAATGACTTAGCCAGTTGTCCGCGTATAAATGCTGAAGTGGACACAGTTCACACGGGGGAAATCGGGCTAGAAACCCCATCTTCATAATCTTGCATCACATCAGCATGCCGGCGGTTGCGTTTTTTTTCTTTATTTTGACATTGCATATGCATGCAAAGACAAAGGGTATCAGATGTTAAAATGTAAGCATAGCTCCATTTTTTTTATTTTCATGTGGAACTGTAAGAAACACACTATTGCAATGGTAAATGTTTTTTGAAAGAATATTGTACTATCATGCCATTGCCCAGGAACTTCGACATCCCTTGCCATTGTCACAGAGAATAAACTACATGTTTTTGAAAGATGTGGTATGTTGTGGCAGAATAACTGGAATTTGCCAGTGGCCGTAACCGGGGTTGGTGGGTGTGGGCATTTTAACCTGCTCAAAACAAAACCCTTGACCCCACCCCCCCCCACCCGCCCCCAATAAACTTTCGTTAAATTACTAAAGGTTTCTTTACCAATTAATATCACTCATTTACCAATTAAAGGGTCATTCATTTACCCAAATAAGGTTCCTTTCGTCATTGACCAATTAAAGGGGGGCAATTCCTTACTTTTCCAATTAAAGGTCATTCCTCTGCCAATTTTAAGGGGTCTTCATTTACGAAATTACCGGATTCATTCCATCATTTAATTTTTGTAATACTAATTTAAAAGGGTCCCTTCCAATCATTTACAATCAAAAGGGGCCATTCCATCCTTTATCCATTAAGCCATGCCATGTTTACAAATAAGGGCTTACTGAAATCATTTACAAAATAAAGGCATTGAATCATTTACAATTAAAGGGTCAGTTCAATCATTTACCATTGAAAGTTACCACATAAAGATTAAGCCTGCGGTTAAAACAACGGTACAAAATTTTGACACTTCATTTTATACCATACAATTTTGACCCTTCATGAACTACGTGAATGTGGCCAGAGCTTTCGGATAACAAAATTAGCTTTCATAAACAGTGTGGTAAATATTGGGTGCAGTCATTCCACTCCATCCTTAAAAGGAGAACCCGTACAACGAATAATTTACCGCATAATCACATAAACTGAATTTATGACCACATATCTATGGTTTCATAGAAAAATACAACCTAACAATGAATTAACCATATATTCTGACCATGTGCTATTTAACATCGCGCTAGTGCATAACGCGTTATGCGATACGACTGGCACGTTTTAGTCATACATGCCATAGGAAATACACATGATGAAAGCATCATGTGTGAAGACGCGTGACGCTATTGTGCCTGTATCGCATAACACAAATATCCCATATACAGTAGCACAAATTTCAAATAGGCATGGTCAGACAAAAGGCTGTTTTAATTCGTTTTATGGTTCGTATAATTCACCGTTTTCCCATGAAACCACTCTAGGGTGTCAATATGGTTTTTATAGCGTATATTGTTTAAGTTATCTTGATGCACGTTCTCCTTTAGGCTCTTCATTGCATCAAATGTAATGCATGTACAAGTCCATCATATGTTATGTAATTATTTGTCCAGTATATTTTTTTAATAATAGTATGTCGCATTTCAGACCATTACCAAAGCAGAGGCAACGATTAAAGGACTATTATATTTTGTGAACAAACGCCTCATCCCCCGCAGCCCTTGGTTTGTTTTAATTCTGTATGTGTAAATGTTAGTGATTATAACCATGTATTGCAACACTGCAGTGGGTCATCATTAAAATTCAACCCCATAAATTTGTGCCGTTTTTTTTCAGGGATAACAACCCCAACAGTTAAACAAATGGCTTTCAACTCCATCTGTACATACTTTGCCCGTTTGCTAGTGCGTTCCAAAATTTTTTGATTCATATGTGTTGTACCAATTGTGTCTATTGATTTTTATATTGTTTTTCTTTGTACGAAGTTGAAGACAAATAAAAGAAACTTGCCAATGAGATCAAATCGATCCACTTGTGTGAGTCTTGAGTGTTTTATGATTTATGCAGCTTATGATATTGCTGCAAACAAACGAAACAAAACGAAACAGATTTTTAAGGTGGAAGAGGGGTAATTTTAGGAAAATTTTTAAAAAATGGGAAGATGCACATATGGATTGCAACTAATGTCATGTTGACTCAAAACTTAGTGAAGTACTAAATGTACATCAACTGTACCCTTATGCAAAAAATCTTTAACTATTGAAAGGGGATTATTTGACGAAGAAGAAGAAGAAGCATTGCACAAGTCAAAACAGCTTAAAAAAATGCAAATATCGTGGAAATATACCAACAAAATCGGTTTCGCAAAATATCAGGTCTATATAGGAGGTGGATATTGTGCCGACGAAAACAGAATTTGTGGCTAAAATTCTACTGAAATAGTTGATGTTTTATGTGCAATGCTTGAAACTGACAAAGTACCACACAGTGGCCAGATGGGCCCACCCATGATACAAACACTGCTCATAACTCAAAACGCACATCGGAATCGACTGCGATTTTGGAAATCTCTTGTAGGTGGTGTATGTCTAGTGATCAACTAAAAGGAAGGTTGCTGGGGGATCACAAAATGCACCTTTAAAAAATAGGGTAGGATGCAATGCATTTTAATGATTTTAAATGTAAGTAATTGACTTTTGTGAGTGAAAAACAATGATCAATTTTAGTCTAGTAATGGAACTTCTTCTTGAAATTTATGTATATCTCACACCAATCAGAAGCAAAAAAAATCAGTAATCTTCTTTTGGGGATTCGCAACAAACTGACCAAAACCAAAAAAGAGTTACGCAGGGATGTTGTAAATGAGTGCAACTAACAAATCCGGAAAGAGTGATGAATGCTGAAAAAAGTGTGTAAAATTGACCTAAAAGGGGCTTTTTGAAATATAATGTGGAATGGAATTTGAGAATCCATATTTCCTGAAATTTACATCCGTGAGTACTTGGCGATATAATTTCCCTTGCAAGGGGTAGGATAAACCAAGCTATTGCAATGGCGAAGTAAGTCAGTCAAAAGTTGGAAGCAGAAAATCAGACCTTAAAAAAAACGTAAGTGTTCACCAAAGCGGTTTTGAGTGTGTGAATGTACGCTTCCATTTTTAAAAACAGCGCTTGTTGATGACGTCGGCAACGAAGTGTCAACTTTCAGCCAATCAGTGTGCGTGTCTGGCAAGGTTCAAACTATATACAGTGACAGAATTCAAAACCAACCGTTTTGGCCAAGATCAACTTGAAAGCGTAGGGATTTAGATTATACAAGGACGACGGTTGGGCGTCCTAAGAAGATGCAGCGGCAGCCAAGCAGATCGGATAAGGAAAGAACATAACAAAGATCTTCAAATCCTTTGTCTTACACATACACCCCACCTGCGCAAACAAATTTTAAAAACAGTCAATTACCGTAGATGTCACGTTTGGACCTAGTGTCCGGCAGCATAGACCATACAGGAAGCCGGGCGAAACCCATCTACATAAATACAAATCAAACCATACGCAACAATCATCAAAGGCGTACCCACACATCAGTAAGGAATCTCAAAGCTTATCATCCAACCAGGAAATCTTCGACAGTAACTCTGAAACATACAACGATGCGGCTTAAGGAAACTTAGTGGTTTCAATGAAGGCATTCGATACAGGAAGACACGAACAGACAAAACCAAGAAAGAAAAAGGAAGAAAAAGACGTTCCAGGAGGGTCACGTGGTTCAACCCACCCTATAGTAAAAGGTGAAAGCCAACGCCAAAAAACGTGCAACTGCAGAAAGAAAATGAAATGAATGGTCCCCTCCGTGGAAACTGCTTGGAACAAATGTCATATTACAAAAGCAACTGGTGAAACCGGAAGAAGTCAACAGAAAGTGTACATTGGTCTCATCGGGAGGAAAGGAACTATTTCAAAGAGATATGCAAATCACAAGAAGTCGTTCAACCATGAGAAATATAGCAAAGAGACAGAGCTCTCGAAATTCATACTGGAACTGAAAAAAGCTAAAACCAAATTTTCACCAAATTGATTTGATCAGAACATCACCAAAGAAAAGAAATTCAGGCCAGCACTATGCCTGGAAAAAAAATCGAACTACTCAAGCGTAAGAGCACTCACTTAACAAAAGAAGTGAGCTGTATCAAAGGTCAGCAATAATGATGATAAACCATCAGAGCGGGTCAAGAAAAAGTAATGCTGGGTAGGACCATAACATTGAAGTCGTGTGCCTGAGGATCGCCAAGCAATGAGGATGCATGGCGTGAGAAACCGTCGGTAGCACCATATATTTAAAGGTAGTAGTGCTATAGTGCTTATCTATTTATAGATATATAGTATATATATATGTATAAGATATATATATATATATAGATATGATATATATAATATATATATATATATTGACCTTTATTGCAATAAGTTTTAAATGCATAGGCATCGTATTTCATCCTTCTTTATTACTTTAGTAGCTCTTCGTGAGAAGTTTATTATACGGCTAATGACTTGATATCACTTAAACGGTGACTTAGCGACTATACACCGTTTAAAATAAGATGTTTGTTGAGATTAGGGCACCATTTAGCTAACTACAAGCAGTTTCTAGTAGGCATTTCAATGGTGAAGATTAAGCAGCTTTTTTAGTGGGGGGGGCTTAACGACATGCTTGATACTAATTAATGTTGACTTGATGTTGATGTAAAGGAGTGAGCCACGGGGATCGGAAGTAAATTGACTTTGGGAACTCATCATAATTTCATGGCGGAGTTGGTTGTTATTTCGATATCAAGTCGTTAACTTTATTCGTATTGCATGTCTGGCATCAGCTAGTTCTATAGAGATACGAGTGAGGTGTTAAGGTGAGGGTTGTTACAAGAGCAACGTCGGGCTGACAATCGAGGGGAAGAAATGTGTTGTGTCTGTTGCCTTGTTGATTATCTCCATGAATGGTTTTGACCAAGCAGTTTAAAGAAATGTTAAGGAATGAGGGGTAGCTACTTATATGGGATAGTTTATTTTATAGGCATGTATCTCAAATACACATCCCCAAACGAGGTTGAAATGACACAAATAAATTATCGCATCTCTCTTTAGCCCTTAAGGCCCAAGGGTTGTTTTTTCGCGCTGGCCGCTTTACGCGGGTGATTTTGCGCCGATTTGTTTGTAATTGTCTTACTTTTAAATCGCTTCTTTTCATACCAAATAAAATCAAAATCGGCCAAGGCCGTTAATGAGTTACTTAGTGGGGGGGGTCCCCATGGACCCCCCCCCCCCTTGGGCCACTACGAAGTTCAATTTGAGAATATTTTTAATTATCAAAGAACCAAAGCAATTTTGTTGGTGATAACTGTTCAAACATACCTGTAAGTAAACATTTTAATTATACCCTAAAAATAATTAACCTTTTATGTGCTGGAAACAACATTTCATCGTGGACGTTGCTAAACCGTTATTGTACAACTCTATGGGAAAATGACGTGTATTTTGCAACACAAGTAAAAATCAGGATCCCTAAAACTACAGGTTTTGTGTTAAAATATGTAATTTTTTGTTATTTTATTGATTTTTTAGTTTTTTTGTTTTTTTTAATATATTCAAAATTTTGATGTACGCGCAAGGCTCATTTGAATATTCCGTCTTTTTGTCCATTTTCGCATTTTTTTTTTTTTTCCCTAATTTGCAGCCCGAAAACAAACTTCATTTTTATATTGCTGATTTGGTTGTCCTGTCGACCCTTCACATGTGGTTTAAATCACGTGCAAAAAATCCTTCGGAAAATGGTTTCCTTAGTGTGGGATCCCATCGACCCCCCCCCCCCCCAGGGCACTAACGGGAGTGAAAACCCTGGTCAATTAAGTTAATGAGTAGAAAAGAGATTGCTCTCATATGCAGACGTATTAAATATTAAAAACTTTTTGGTCACCCAAAGATAGGGGCAAAGACAGAGGAAGGCCGAAGGAAGACCAAAAGTAACAACAAAGAGACAATGGGAGATTTAATGTCGAATACACTGAAAAAAATATTGCCTAAATTAGGGGATTACCCTCATGTAAATTATTAATGAAAGTGCTGAAAACCAGACGCATCGTAGGTAAGATTTACTCAAATATAATTAACGTTTTATTCCACATATTAGGGTAATCCCCCAATTTAGTCAACATTTTTCAGTGTATATGACATAATAAATCTTCCCTTGTCCGTGTGTGTCGGTTGTGGTCTTCCTTCGGTTTTCCTCTGTCTCCGTCTTTGGGTCGCTGGCATTTTCTGTCTATGGATATTGTCTGTATTTCTTGCCTTCTGTTGTCTGTCTCTCTCTCTCCCTCTCTCTCTCCCTCCCTCCTGTGCAGCTTTTATTTTTGCTGCATACGTCATACATAACACATTGCATATTTTCCGTTTTTACTTGCATCGAATTGGAGTTGTTATGGTTTTCCTTTGAACACATTGCACTGTTTCAAGCTTTGCGTTGTGATATAATGGGTTATAGACCCTTCTTATGTTATAATAGGTTAAAAATATTTTGATTCACCTGTAACTTCTTCATTGGTATGTATATGCCTATATCACCACGTGATCAAGCTTATTTATTGTAATGAAATTTCTGAATTGTAACGTATTCTAATCGCGAAAAGGTTTGTTATTGAAAATCCGTCAAATTATATCAAATTTCAAAGATAAAAATAATTTATTCGTCTCAGTGGAAAGATTGGCAAACACTCTGTTGTCTAATTCAATGCGATTTTGACACATCATCCGCGCACAGGCTTACAAGTTAATATCTGGGCACTCCACCACACCTGATTGAATCTTTAAGACATAAAAAACCGTATTCTTGATTAAAATAGACATTTTGACAGTGATTAAGATACATTGGCGAAGGAAGAGATAGAACAGCATTTTTATGTAGAATCTGAATTCGGCCCTGGTAGGGTTTCGTTGTATCACAATGAGGCCCGATTTTCTTTGTGTAGAAACTGGAGCGCAGTTCGAAATTGCTGTTTTTTCATGAATATTCCTCAATGCAGTTAACACTTTAGGGTTTTATTTCCTACATCGTGTATACCACAGACGGACTTAAATCCGAAAATAATTATTTATACTCTACTTATGCATTAAAACTAGGTTCTACAGGTACATATAAAAATGCAACCAAATATTCGTTTGCTTTATATCAGCGTTTGTAACGTTCCTTTATACACGCCACCAGAAGTGTGCGTTACGCACTTACTTTAGAAACGACACACAATTAGGCATCATCAGAATATTAATTAGAAACATGTGTTACATTGTTAAACAAGTACGCTTTACACAGCATTACCGCTTAAATAAAACACTAGAT
The DNA here is from genome assembly GCA_023653785.1 of Ophioderma brevispina. Classification (NCBI taxonomy): domain Eukaryota; kingdom Metazoa; phylum Echinodermata; class Ophiuroidea; order Amphilepidida; family Ophiodermatidae; genus Ophioderma; species Ophioderma brevispina. Next base: position 84,694 of record JAMKCH010035811.1, read on the forward strand.
CATCAATGAAATATCTCATTCCGCTTTTTCCGCTATGTGTTTGTTTGTATCAGTGATACAGTTTAAACCTTTTTTTTTCTGTGCAAAGCCAAATGGCTTTGCCTTTTAATGCATCAAAACAAAATATACATAATCACATAATATAACGAAACAAAGACAAGAAATAGATATACAGTGTAGCATACATTTAAATTCAAAATTAGCATTTTACATTCTTCCATCTATTGTACCACCCACCTAAAGTGCCATTCCTGATTGCAATATATTTTTCAGTTTCTTTACATGTTTTCATCACATTAATGAAGGCATCAATATTGGATGTTTGTCATTACACCTAGCATTATAGATAAACTATTTTGCATGTAAGAATACAAAATTTAAATTAGAATATTCAGCATCTAGAATACCTAGGATGATATCACGCATAGTAAGGTCGATATCTCTATCTAAAACACGCACCTTTAACAGGTTCCAAAAGCATGCAGTGACACTGCAATTCCAAAAGAGATGCTCAATATTCTCTATATCATTTTTGCAGAAGGTACATACATTTGATTTAGTTATACCTATTTGACAGAGCAATTTGTTAACTGCAAGATATCTGTGTAAAATTTTATATTGGAAATATCTCATTCTGGTGGATGTAGATGATTGGATAGGTATGCAATAAATTTCAGTCCAGTCTAAATTAAAATCATTAAACAAAATGGCCCACATACAGTTTAAACCTATGCAGGATACAATGTTGTTTTTTTTATTTTATAGTATAGTTTGCCCTATCTACGAATGTTGGTACTTCTCTCCCGATGTGGGTTGGTTACTATCCCCATCCATCACTTTGTGAACACTACTGTATACCTTACATGTACCCCGGTGGGTGTATGAAAATGAGCGTAACATGCCAATTGACAATTACATTAAATAATTTGACACCAGAAAAGGGGTTTTAGCAAAGCGGAAAAAATTGAAGGGGGTGGCAAGGAGGGTTAAGGACACATTCAATTTCTAGTTATCGTGTTTTGTGGCTAAAATATGTCAGACTGGTCTGTTTTTATCGAATTCGCATTTAGCGGCTACAGCCTTCTTTATCCTTTTCCTGTAACGTTAGTCAAAAAGTTGAAGTAGCTTTTTGGTTATTTTCACCATTTTGACCCATAGGCACAAACCATAGGTCGCACATGGCACAAACGATAGATTTGCTGAATCCTTATGTGTAGATAACCGATTATTAGTTGTTTACTTGTCGACATGTTTCTGATCTTCATGCAAACTTTCATTGACCGCTCAACGTGAAACATATCCCAAAAAATCTTTCTTTGGACGTGACGTGCCTTAACAACGTGCCAAATTTCGAAAATTTATCATCAAATATGCAATCCTTGCACCAATCCGATATATGCTATAAGAACAAATATTAAAAGTGCATTTCGTGATTCTATTTTGGTTTGATAGATATCCTTAACTAAACCATATATATCCTAAATTTCAGTTGATTTTGCTGCTACGTTTTCCTTTTGTGGAACTGATTGAGGTGATCATGTTTTTTTTAATTTAGCCCGATTTTTTGCCCTTTTACACAGACCCACACAAACGTTGCTTAACAGAAACAAATATTGCAGTTTCACTTTAAATAACATTTTCAAATTGTTAAAAAGTACATTTTCAAACCCTACGTTTTCGAAATAATCGTCAAATTACACAAACGAATATCTATGAATTAATAATTTTATGGATCACCGACTACTCCTAAAAAATAAACGTTCAGCTTTCCGTGGACTTATTAACACAATCTATCTACCCGTCAAATAGTAGGTCTGCCTATTACCCCCTCTGGCGTCACTTTACCTTATTCGTTATCATTGTAAGCACGACAATTCCTTCTAATATACATTATACACTAGTGTATTATAAGTGTTATTGATAAGAACGAAGGCGTTTAAACGTTAAGCAAGACTATCACGTAATGTGATCGACACGTACGTGAGATTATAACACGAATGTTCTGTTAATTGGTTGACAAACCTTACCCTTTCACTTATGATCAAAGAGACATGTTCAATCACCTTTTCATGGAACTTTTCTCTATCACAAACAATCTGAGTGAGAGAACATGATTTGTCATTAAAGGATATATTGGAGCATTGTAATAACTATTCCACTAATTAACTGTGTGCAGTTATGTTTACTTTAAACTATACGGACTATTCTAAAAAAGATGACAATGATGTAAATGTTTACAAAACGAAAACTGAAGAGAGCTTATTTTACGGGTTATTTTATTTAATCAGGTCGAGGGAATTATCAAGTCGATCCACTATCATAGGAGTCAATACTAAATTCTAAATATTTGCCTCCTTTAAAGGTGTAACGAGAGATTTCACATAACAGGTGTCCCTAAAATATAGAAAATGCTGATTCTGCACTAATGTAAACTTTTCTATAAAAAATATCCCCATGTGAAAGGATTAAGCTCATAATTATTTTTGGTACAAAAAGCGTGAAATTTCTAATTTATTCTAGGAGCAAATATTGAATTCAGCCTATGTTTTATACTGTATTGAAATCAAAATCGCCTTTTTTCATTTTCAAGGCATTTCTGTAGCAAAATACAGGGTAAGAATCTCAAGGTAAAATCTCTCGTTGCACCTTTAAGGCACACTTCTCACAGATTATAATCAAACGTTATGCAAAATCGTAAGTCTCCATTTAAAAGACACGTCACAACGAAGTCTCCTCTAACTTTCCGTTATAGCATTTTCCTTTTCTCTCAGAACACATAATTTTTGTCAGACATCAGAAACACAATGATGATAATTTGTATCCTCCAACCTTCTTGAAAATGTTCATTATACCCCTCCCGCATGCTTTGATTTGATATCAATATGATTCAAATATGAAATATAGCCTGTGTGCCTGCATTTTTCTCGAGTTCGATCGTTTTTTATGAATTTAATTGAATTATTTGACAGTGAAATTATTATAACACAGCAAGGGCATTTTGCATTGGTCCTTGTGTAATTTATCAACTTTTGTGCAATTTAGGCAATCTCAAACATCACACGCCTAACAATATGTACAATGCTTGAAAGATATAGTACGATAATACAAAAGAAGTTTTCCGTTTACTTCACATCACATTCAGAAGTACCCAACCTCCCGACACCAACCTCCTCCAACCTGGACAATTCCTACACAGTACTGTGTCAACTCTTTATTAATATAGCAAAGAAGACCATTCCACGTGGCTGCCGTCGCAGTTATATCCCATCCAGGGATGAGGAATATGATACTCTTTACAATGACTTCCTGAATTCTGAACCCGGGGAAGAAGCTTCAACCAAGGCTTCAGACCTGACAAACTGCTTGGACAGGAAACGCCGCGAGCGCTGGGAGGAGACGGTCCAAGGAATCGACTTCACCCACTCCAACAGGAAGGCCTGGAAGACTATAAACCGCCTCACCGGCAGAATTTCCAAACCATCGAAATCCCCGGTGACTGCCAACTCAATTGCTGAGCAACTCCTCGCAAATGGTCGTTTCAAGAACATTGATAAAGATCACACTCGCTCTGTCAAAAAAGAGATCACCAAACTCCGTCGAGCCCCGGCGTGGACGGGTCACTTTCAACATCCTTCTCACTAGATGAGCTTACCTCTGCTATTAGCCAACTAAAGAGTGGAAAGGCCCAGGGCCCTGATAACATACCAGCAGAGTTCCTGATACAATGCGGCCCACGATGTCTAGATTGGCTCCAGGAGTTCTACACATGTTGCCTTACCAACCAGTCCTTACCCAAGATCTGGAGGAGAGCTACTATCATCGCACTCCCCAAACCAAACAAGCCTGAAACAAGCCTAAGAACTACCGCCCAATATCACTACTGTGTGTCTCCTTCAAACTCTTTGAGAGGATGATCCTGGCCCCGCTGGAGCCCGTCGTCGAACCCCATCTGCCTGACGAACAAGCAGGATTTCGCCGTGGCCGGAGCACTGTCCACCAGATTGTAAAACTCACAAATGATATTGAGGAAAGCTTTGAAAAGCGCCGAAAGGCAGGCGTCATCTTGGTGGGACCTTACTGCCGCATATGACACCGTGTGACACCAGTGCCTGACACTAAAGCTTATCAGGACCATTCCCGGAGCGTCACCTTGTACAGTTCAATGTAACATGCTTGCAAACCCGTAGGCGTTATTCTCAAGACCAGTGATGGCAGAGAAGTCGTCTGCGTCGTCTGAGGAACGGTGTACCCCAAGGATATGTATGGCTCCTATGATCTTCAATGTGTATCAACGGTATATCAGCGATAACTCAAACAAACATTAGGACAATATGGCTACGCCGACGATCTTGGTCCTACAGATATGGTCCTATTGAAGCATATCTAAGACCTGGAGATTAAGCTGAGCGAAGCCAGACCACCGCTACTGCCTTCCACCTAAAACACCAAAGAGGCTCATCGCCAGCTTCAAAGTTCACCTCAATGGAGCGCCTCCGCCATGCAATCCTACACCAACATAATCTGGGAGTGAAGCTTGACCGGCAGTTACTTACCGGCAGCACCTCGAGTCCGTATGCGCCAAGGTATTTCGAGGAAAAACCTCCTGTGCCACCTTGCGGTATCTCCTGGGTTGCCATCCCAACGACCCTACGCACCCCTGCTTTGGCTCTGGTCACAGCACTGCTGAATATACCGCCCCAGCATGGTGCAAACCGTCTCACACAAAGAAGCTGACACGGTCTAACGAGACCTTGAAGAATCATTACTGGCTGCTTTCGCCCCACTCCATCTGAATTTCTACCAGTGCTTCAGGCATGGCACATTCCAGCACTTCGGATGGAGCACCACTCGCACAAACAAGTGAATAAGGGCCCTGCGGACAACAGCACTGCGCATAACACTTCAAAGGAATACACCAATCGGCTAGACAGAAGACTCGCTCTCGCGACTTCTGCCGACACATCGCTAAACTCTCCAGTTCCCCATTCAACATCTTACGGACATGGAATACTGCCAGGCTAGACATTCCAAGACAGATCAACTCGCTTATTACACCTAAGAGACAGAACTGCCACCTGGCAGCAGTCTCCCACGCAAGGAATGGGTCACCTTAAAACCGGATTCGCACAGGAGTCACGGTTCGCTTCATAGCAATATGCAACGATGGGGCTACGGCCATCGCAACCCTGCCAATGTGGTTTTCCATCACAGACTGCGGATCACATTCTCAATGAGTGCCCTACCTTTCGTCCGCCGGCGGATACAGATATCTCAAACCCAACAATCAACAGTGAGTTGGCTCCAACTTTTACAACACATTAGCTGCTGCTCATACGCAAGAAAAAGAGAAGACTCACAACATAAACCTGTTACGTTGTATACTTTAACTGGAAGGCTTTGGGTGGGTCAGTGTGAGTGGGGGGACACCAGCGACAAAAATAACGCTAGCTACTATGTCTCTGAATCGGTTATTGTTAGAGAACTTGTGTGGCTAAGCACTTATATTAGCAGTGGCTGTGGTAGTCAGTGGCTCAGAATGAACGCATATAGGTTAATGGATGTACAAACTTGGTAATTATCATAGTAGAAAAGAAGTGAAACACATTCAAATAAACTGCTTGGGAACTTCTAACACTTCTTATAGGTTTTTTTTAAATTACTTTCTTTAAAAACTATTGGAAATCTTGTTTTGTTTTTAACAAATCTCTAAGCAATTTTTCAAATTTCTTTCGTAAAAATTTTGTTATCGACAAAATATCCAGCTGGTAGAGCATAGGACCTTGCATATGGACATGCCAACAAGAGTCTGCACGAAATGGTTGATGGTATCCAGGCAACATTGACTGCTGTTCCAAACTTGATGAGGCAATTTTGCATCCTGAGCATTTTGAGAAATGGAGGGGGATATTAAGAGGAGAAAATTGAAACTGGTTCATAGAAGAGAAGGGTGTACAGACATACTCATTTGGTTCTAAGGATTAAAAAGGTATAGTTTGCTATATCTAGGGCAAATACTTTTAACACAGCAGGCTTAAATGGTTCAAACTCACACTGGTGGTAAAAAATTAGAATGCCCGTATTTCCACTACAAAATGGGCTAAATTAGTCCTGCGTATACAGGGTGCGTAAAAAAATAATTACAATAAAAAAATTAAAACGTTATTAATTTTTTCTCTCCAATGTTTGCTTTGGGTATAAAGAAAGATATACAGGCTTTCAGGCAAAAAGTCTTATTTGGTGTTATTTGGCTTGGAGGAGGGTTATGCCTATTTGAGAGAGACTTAAAAATGCTGTTTGGCCGATTTTTAGTCAAGCAAAGATGCATCGTTTGCATAGAGTAGCATGGTCTCAGCAGTTGATTGTCAAAACAATCAGAAAGTGGCGAATATAGGCAGATTCAAAATTAATATCCCGGAGTTGCAAAAGAAAATGCTGATTAATGTTCAATTTCCCAAATAAAAAAGTCAAGATAGCTGGTGTAAGACACAGTTAACTTGGATCGGCAAGATTCATGGTTTTAACCTACACTGAACCTGCAATTGTGAACCAAAGTGAAACCAAAGAAGGTTTTGTATTCAGCTTAAAACAAGTGTAATTTAATTTAAGTTATACATTTAAACATTTAAGCAAAAATAATGTTGACCCTTTCTAGAAAAAGAATGTAGGGTTTCTATTGACTCACTCCTCTCTCTGTATATCCCATTTGATCTTAATTACAATATATTTATAAGTTTGATTTATACGGCTTAACACTTAAGTGACCAAGGGGGGGGGGGTTCCTAGGGACCCCCAAAATTTGTTTTCGCGCTGGCCGCTTTAAAAAAAAAAAAAAAAAAAAGATTAATGTTCAATTTCCCAAATAAGAAAGTCAAGATAGCTGGTGTAAGACCACAGTTAACTTTGGATCAGCAAGATTTCATGGTTTTAACCTACACTGAAACCTGCAATTGTGAACCAAAGTGAAACCAAAGAAGGTTTTGTATTCAGCTTAAAAGACAAGTGTAATTTAATTTAAGTTATAAATTTAAACATTTAAGCAAAAATAATGTTGACCCTTTCTAGAGGGTAGGGTTTCTATTGACTCACTCTCTGTATATCCCATTTGATCTTAATTACAATATATTTATAAGTTTGATTTATACGGCTTAATGACTTTTGATATCACTTTAAAAACGGATGACACTTTTACAATAAGATGCTCTTTGAGTTGTAGGGAGAATTGAATAATTTACAAGCAGGTTCCAGTAATGGCATTTCAATGGTGAAGATTACGCAGCTTTAGTGGGCTAACGACATGCTTGATACTAATTAATGTTGACTTTGATTTTGATAGTAAAGGAGTGAGCCACGGGGATTCGGAAGTAAATTGGCTTTGGGAACTCACTCATTCATGGCGGAGTGTTTGTTATTTCGATATCCGAGTCGTTAACTTTATTCTGTAGTGCATTGTCTGGCAATCAGCCAGTTGCTCCAGCAGATACGACTGAAGCATTAAGGTGAGGGTTGTTACAAGAGCAACGTCTGGGCTTACAACTCCAGGGTAATAAAATGTGTTTTGTCTGTTGCCTTGTTGATTATTTCTATGAATGTTTTTGACCAAGCCGTTTAAGGAAATGTTCAAAAGATGAGGAGTAGCCACTTATATGGGATGATTTATTTTATAGACATGTATCTCAAAAACACATCTCCAACCAGCTGTAAAATGACAAATATAAAATATTACACTCTTAACTGTAATTAGTAGAAAAGGTAATTTCCCTTCATATGTAGACATGAAGCTTTTATAACCCAACGATAGAGACAGGGGTAAAGACAGAGGAAGACAGAAGAAAGACCAAAAAGTGTGAACTCAGACAGACAAGAGGGGTTTCTTAATAGTCGCATCACTGAAAAACAATTGACTAAATTAGGGGACAACCCTCATATTTCCAGAAAATTCTTAGTCAAAAACCAGAGGCATTGTTATGTAAGATTTATTTATTATTTATAACGTTTATATTAGGGTAATCTCCCAATTTGGTCAAAATTTTTTCAGTGTATATGACATAATAAATCTTCCCTTGTCCGTGTGTGTCAGGTATGGTCTTTTTTTCGGTTTTCGTCTGTCTCTGCCTCTGTCTTTGTCTTTGGGTCGCTGACGCTTTCTGTTTGTGGATGTTATTTATGTTATGTGTCTCTCTCCTATCTCTCTCTCTCTCTCTCTCTCTCTCTCTCTCTCTCTCTGTCCTTCGCCTGTGCAAATTGTTATTTTTACTGCATACATCATACATACCACATTGCCTGTTTTCCGTATTCACTTACATCGAATTAGAGTGTTATAGTTTTCCTGTAAAACTATCGTTATGTTGTAATTGATTAACAAACTATTATTTAATTCAACTGTGACTTCTTCATTCGCATGTTTATATACCTATATCACGCTTATTTATTGTAATGATATTTCTGAATTGGAACTTATTCTAATTGCGGAAAGATTTAAAATCAGCACATTATATTAAATTTCAAAGATGAATAATGTATTCGTCTCATTGGAAAGTTTGGCAAACACTCTGTTGTCTAATTCAATGCGATTTTGACACATCATCCGCGCGCAGGCTTACAAGTTAATATCTGGGCACTCCCCCACACCTGATTGAATCTTTAAGACATAAAAAGTATTCCTGATTAAAATCGACATTTTGACAGTGTTTAAGATACATTGGCGAAGCGGAAGATAGAACAGCATTTTTTATGTTGAATCTGAATTCGGCCCTGGTAGAATTTCGTTGTACCACAATAAGGCCTGATTTTCTTTGTGTAGAAACTGGGGCGCAGTTCGAATTTGTTGTTTCTTCATGAATATTTCTTCAATGCAGTTAAAACACTTTAGGGTTTTATTTCCTAGATCGGGTATACCACAGACGGACTGAAATCCGAAAATAATTATTTATACTCTACTTATGCATTAGAACTAGGTTCTACGGGTACATATAAAAATGCAACCAAATATTCGTTTGCTTTATATTGTCGTTTGCATTGTTCCTTTATACACGCCAGCAGAAGTGTGCGTTACGCTCTTCAGTAAACGACACATAATTAGGCATCATGCATCATCAGAATATTAATCAGAAACATGTGTTACATTGTTAAACAAGTACACTTCACACAACATTACCGCTTTACTAAACTTCTATATAGATCATCAATAAAATATGTCATTTCGCTATGTGTTTGTATCAGTAACACAATTAAACCTACGCAGGATACAATGTTGGCTTATTATTTTATAGTATACTGTAGTTCGCTCATCTACGAATGTTGTTACCTCTCTCCCGAAGCGGTTGGTTGCCATCTTCAATCCATTACTCTTGGATCACCCTGTACCTAACCTATACCCCTATGAAAAGGAGCGCGTAAAATCTCAATTGACAATTATATTAAATAATTTGACACCTGAGGGTTAAGGACACATTCAGCCTGGCCTGTGTTTATCGAATTCGCATGAGTGTCTCCAGCCTTTTTAGAGCAGGAGCACAATATCATAGGGTCCTTATTTAAAGTTCGTTCATGTCCGCCTACATCTAATATGGCGTCCATTTCAACATGATTGGAGTATTTTAAAAGTTTACCCCTGTGTAAATTTGAATTGGCCCCTATTGAAAAAGTGACACCACAATTTGAGACCACAAACTACCTTGCCTTGATGTAGAGGGTCCATACTAACTACCAAAGGTGTCAAAGCTTAGATGTAGTGGGTAATGAACGATGATGTTTGACCCAGGTCTGTGCCCCTGCTCTATTTATCCTTTCCATGTAACTCTAGTCAAAAAATAAAGTGCCTTTTTTTGGTTATTTTTACCATTTTGACCCATAGCTCACATACCATAGGTCGCACATGGCACAAACGGTAAATTTGCTGAATCCTTATGTGTAGACAAATAATGTTTAGTTATTTGTGGACTTATTTGTGGACACGTATCTGATCCTCATGCAAGCTTTCATTGACGTGAAACATGAAAACTCTGCGATGGCCTTATATCCAAAATCTTTCTTTGGACGTGCCCTGACAATGTGCCAAGTTTCGAAGATTTATCATCAAATATATCATCTTTGGCACCAATCCATATGCTATAAGATCAAATACTTTTGATATAAGTCAACGTTAACTAAGTTTCAGTTGATTTTGCTGCTACACAATCTATCTACCCGTCAAATAGTAGGTCTGCCTATTACCCCTCTGGCATCACTTTACCTTATTCGTTATCATTGCAAGCACAGCAATTTTGTCTTATATACATTATACACCAGTGTATTATTAATGTCATTGATAAGAACGAAGGCGTTTAAACGTCAAGCAAGACTATCACGTAATGTGACCGACACGTACGTGAGATTATAACACGAAAGTTCTGTTAATTGGTTGACAAACCTTACCCTTTCACTTACGATCAAAGAGACGTGTTCAATCACCTTTTCATGGAACTTTTCTCCATCACAAACAATCTGAAGTAAGAGAACATGATTTATCATTAAAAGATATACTGTAGCATTGTAATAACTATTCCACTAATTAACTGTGTGCAGTTATGTTTACTTTAACCTCTACGGACTATTCTAAAACAACTATTCAAACAATAATGTAAATTTAAGAGGAGTTATTTTATCGAATCAGCTAGATCCACTGTAGGGGGTCAATAGGAAGAGATACTACTGAAAATAATATAAAATTAGGGAACCCTCTCTCAATAATTCTTGTTTCTAAATGACACCGCAAAACAAAGTCTCATCTATTTCCCTTTTCTCTTAGAACACATTTTGTCAAACATCAAAAACATAATAATATCGATAATTTGTGTCCTCCAACCTTCTTGAAGACGTTCACTATATCCCTATCGTATGTTTTGGTATTGGTGACTTTTTTCCGCAAAGGCACCTCACATTTTAATTTAATATAAATATCTGGTTCAAATATGAAATATATCCTCTGTACCTGTATTTTTTTCTCGAGTTCGATCGTTTTTATGAATTTAATTGAATTATTTGACAGCAAAATTATTGTAACGCAGCAAGGGCATTTTACATTGGTCTTTGTGTAATTTATCAACTTTTGTGCAATTTGGGCAATATCAAACATCACACGCCTGACAATATGTACAATGCTTGAAAGATATAGTACGATAATAAAAAAAAAGAAGTTTTCCGTTTACATCACATGCATAACCCTGTTACGTTTTACACTTTAACTGGAAGGCCCTGGGTGGGTCGTGTGAGTGGGGGTGCACCAGCGAGAAAAACACTGCTAGCTGCTCTGTCCCTGAATTTGTTATCGGTAGATAACTTTTGTGTGCTAAACACTTAGCGGTGGCTGTGGTAGTCCTGGCTCAGTATAAACGCATTAGAAATGTAATCTATAGTTAATGGCGGTACAAATTTTTATACATGATCAATATAGAAAGCACTGAATACCTATCAAACAACGTCTTGGGAGTTCCTAAACTTCGATAGTGCTTTTCCAATTAATTTCTTTAAAACTATTGGAAATCCTTGTTTTTCATTTTTGACAAATCTCTAAGAAATTTCAAATTCTTTCGGAAAAATGCAGTATCTACAAAGTCAAGCGGTAGAACCATAGTCCTTCTTGCATATGTACATTGCAAAGACTTTGCAATAAATGTTTTTTGATGGTTTCTAGGCAACATTGACCGCTGATTCCAAATCTTGATGATGCAACTTTTGCATCACTCGTGAGCATTGTGAGATAATGGAAGGGGGTAATTATATTAACAGGGGCAATTTTTAAAAACGGTCATCGGGATGAGAAATGGTGTATATACATACCAATCTGGTTCTAAGGATTTAAAAGGTACAGGTATTGCTATATCTAGGACAATTCGTCATGTGAATGCACAAAGTCGTAACTGACATTTTTTGGGCGAAATTGAGTTATTTATATAATATGAAAAAGTTAAGATTCATTACGCTTAATTTTATATACATTGCAGGTGACAGTCTCAATTTATTGCAGAGTTATTGATAGCTAAATCGGCCTTATTAGTGTAATACGACTTTGTTGCACTCACATTGAATTTCTGTTGAGTGCAATAAAGTCGTCAGTGGTAGATAAGACTTTGTTGGCCTCACACGGGAAAAACTAGTATGGAGATACGACATTTTAATTTTCTTCTAAAGCGTGGTTTTTTTATAAAGGGGTTATGAGTAAAAAATCTCCACAAACTATTTTGTGAATAGAGCAATTTCATTTTTTACCAGTTTATGCTAATTACTAAATTTTGGCAACAAAAAACCTTAAAACATATCAAAACTTGTTAGTAACGACCTTTTTTCTTCCACTCACTATTCCCGCCCAGTTGACTTTAATTAATTTACAAAAGTAAATGAATATCATACTTTACCATATATTTCAAGTAACAGGCTCAATTTATTGCAGATTTTTAGGCTACATTAGGCCCCATAGGTGTATATTTTACGACGTGTGTTGCACGCAAAATGGAATTTCCCCAGTGTCGTGCAACAAAGGCTTAACTGTGTAGATGCGATTGTTCTGACACGGGAAATCAATGTGTGTAGTTCGAGACGCCCCGACGGCCATTTTATTAGCCAATTACTTCTTAATTAGTCGACGTAAGTGGGAAATGAATATTTATAAGATTTTTAAAAAAATACTTTTTATCGTTTGTAAGATTATTTTGCATTTTCAAAGTCCCGCAAAAGAATGAAACCAAAAATGCTTCTTCCTGTAAAATCATGAAAATGCAGATACACTTCGTTGCACTCACATTACCGAATTACCTTTAACACAGCAGGCTTAAATGGTTCATGTCACACTGGGGTAAAAGAGGGTAATTCACATATTTCTCCTCAAAATTTGCTAAATTATTCATGCTTATAGAACAATGTTCAAATACAAGCTATGTGATTTTTTTTGACATCGGGATAAAACTAAGGGCTCCTAGTGTTCAAGGCCCACAGGTCTTGTGGATCAGCACTCTGGCCTCTTAACATTCATACGTAACCATTTTGAAAACCAATTTTGAAACCAACCGGATCAATATAAATGTTTACGCCCATGATGGCCTTTGATGGTTTTGGCCTGTCCTGCTGTCATGCAAACTATACCTTTATTAAATCCTTGAACCTGAATGAGGCATTTCTATATTACCTCTCTGACTCCTCTGCAGAACCAAACGTCCTTTTGATGTAGGACGTGGACTCCGTCCCAGTCGGTTATGGCCATGATCTCCTCCACCGGAGAGGAGGGGCGCTCCTTCAATATCTTAATTCCAAAAATTGGAAATTTTAAAATTGACCTTTTCTATCTGTCTTCATTTGTAGTGAGTGCAAACTTGGCAAGATTGAAATTGCAATCTAAGGACTTAAGAGAGTAATTATTTCACTACAATAGTGTATGGCACAAAAAGAGATGCTAAGAATATTCATTTAAATAACTACATTTTTATATTCGTTCTGTTAGTGTCCCGTAAAAGTAATCTAAATAGCAATTTCTCTTTACCAACATATGGTGAACTAAGTAGCTTAAATTCTTTAATTTCTCAAATAGACGTATAATCCTGGAGATGTTTGTAAAAGCTAGGCGCAAATCAAGATACCCCAAAGACCCATAGTTAAGATGATTTTACAACACCAATGTAAAGAAAAGAACATCTTCCTTATTAATGGTAGTAAAAATTACACAAAGATACTTACAAGAATGAAATACACGAAAAGAACGTAACGTACACGATCAAGTGTGTTCTACACGACACCTGGGCACGTACATTAGAGTTTAACCGTGAGCAGAATATCTGCTCTCGATTAATGCCTATCTGCCAGGTACCTTTATTACTCATGATAAAGATTTAAAACTGTCTCTCCCTCCGTTTATTGGATGTTTCTAGTGCAAGCCCCTCACCCGGTTAACTTACAATACATACATACGCTAATCCGAATGCAAAAAATCCATCCCCTCTTTTCAATACCAACTTGTGCTTTCAAGGCAACTTCTTAGAGTTTGATACTATAGGGCTATTTCCATACTAATATTATATAGGCATTTCACATTAAATTAAAGTATAACAGGACCTGCTTAATGTATCTGAAGGCCTAGCTTATGAAGAGGGTCTATAATCTCAGTAGTAGTAAATATCTTCTTTTGGGACTGTGCAAATGTAATAAAATATATTAGCACTCCATTGGAACTCCTTAGGAAAGACTACATTTACTCATTTTTTACCTTGTAGTTTAATTTTTTTTTAAATGGGGCTATGCCCATAGGATCAACATTTGATTTTCTTGCGATTTCTTTCTCGGTTACGCAAGTAATTTTGCATTGCGTTTTTGCTAGCTGTCGGATTTAAATAATACGCTTCTCTTTGATACAACGAAAACATCTGCACACTGCTTATTAGCATAATTAGGTTAGGTTGGGTTTCCTAGGCCCGCACTTGGGAACCCAACGTGCGTGAACCGTCAGATATTTTTACGCTGAAAAAAATTAATTTTTGATTTATTTGCTTAGATATATACATACGGCCTACCTTGGGATGTATTAATTAATACTACCAATACTTGAAATCAATAACCCTTTTATAGGCTGGAGCATCATTTATTTTTCCATGACCGTGCTCTTAACTGTGGTCAATTTGAACTTGTTTCATCCTCTGTTCGGTGCTATGTTTTAATTGTACTCATGTTTTTTAGGATAGGAACTTGTCACCTTGGCCAAGCTAAACAGGGGGGTGGGAACTGAAGAGCTGTTTTTAAATCACGGATGCACAAACTTTTTAGTAGTTGTTTAAAAAAAACACAAGAATATTTGGCTGTTCGAGGCCTTCGTGCTTTCTATATTCATAGAATATAGAGTGGGTCGTTTTCAACCACTGCCTATCAGGTTTCCCTTTTAGATTGACCTTTTTGTTTACCAGCGATATAGCTTATCCATCCATCCAATTATACGGTATATCCAGTGTGACAACTGACCAACTAAGTGATCTTTCCATTTAGTGTTGTGCCGAAATAATCCTTACCCGGCTGCCGAAATACTCGGTGCCGAATTTACCTACTTTCTGGCAGTGCCGAAGTACCGGGCATTCTGCAGAGGAAAGGTAAGTGGAAAATAACGTGCTTTTGATTCAAATTCATACAACTATTTAAAGGTGCATTTTTCGTGATTTTAAATGGCAATTCTACAATGAAACTCATTTTAAATCAGGCGATTGCCCTTTAGGAACAAGCATGTATGTAAGAGTAGACCGTAAATACGATCTTGTAACGCCAAAAGCACCAACAATAGACCCGCATCCTAAGAGTCCCGCGTTCATTTAGCAAGCATGGTAGCCGAATTCGGAAAGAATTATACGTTATAGCATTGATATACATAATGCTCTCCCATGTAAAGGGTCCCCTTTTATTGAGGAGGGCTATTAGGCCGGATGCAACACTGGTTAGTTTTGGGTTGGGTTATAGGGCCTATATGAACCTAAGGTTAGATAAGGGTTAGGAATTAAAAGGTAGGGTTTGGTAATTGGGGTCCGGTGAGTACAAACATTTAGAGGGATTGGACCTATGTGATTTTCTAATCTGACATTAGGGGTTATGTGATTTTATTTTTTTTCTTATGGGGTGTCATGCTAAATTTATTATTCAGTAAAATCCAAGCACATATCTGCATATCAGCAGTAAAGCATATGATGTACCTAATTGTGTGTGGTGGGATGGTTGTATGGGTTTCTATGCAATATGGCCTATGTAAGGCCAACTTACAGTGGGGGGTTTATGCAATTTTTTCCAAACACCTTTCAATTCCCGGTCCCCTCACTGTAAAGATGAACGGGGCCTAAAATTAATTAGTTTTAAGCTAATCTTAGCCTGTCGTACGAGCTGAGTCCACCGAACAACACCTATTTCCGTGTCATCCTGTGTCCCGTACAAAAGCAAATTGACAAAAGGATTCTCTGTTCGAACGACTGGGATACCCATTGTTTCGGCAAGTTACCCTGCCGAACGGCAGTGATGTAGCCCGCATTTTCGGCAGATAGTTGCCGAAACCAACGGGCGTTTCGGCAGATATCCCTGCGTACGGCAAGTCATCTGCGAAAGACCGGGCGTTTAGCATAGCCCAGTGTTTCGGCGCAGCAGTAGAGAGCTGGCGGCCCGCAACAAACAAACCATTGAGTTAATAATTAGCTGGCTAAAGTGACAGCCCGTCGTACAAATCTCCTAAATTGCATAAATTTGTTTAAAATTGCATTTATAAATATTTATTATTTACTGTTATTAGTTAACGGTAGCAATCACGCAACATCCGCCCACTAGCCTAAAACAAATGATTTAAAGCAATTTAGCACATTTCTTTTGAAGGCGCCCCAATTTTCAAAAATTTGGAGATTTTTACACAACGGTGTTGCATTGGTAACTGGCTCGGTAAACTTCTTGTGAATGGGTACGCGAAAAATGTCTATGTGTCACAAACAAGGATTTTTTTACTAGAATATTATTATCGGGGATCCCCCGATAATAAGCACCGGCGCTGGAAACGGCCTTCCAATGTGAAGAGCCGAATCGCGCCATGTACGTGTCTATTACGCTCATCCATTAGTTGTTTTAATAGTCCGGCAAGTCAAGTTAGAGTTTATTTTTCGAGGTGGGCACTATTTCATTCACATGGACGAACATAACGTAGCATTTCTAGCTGCGTTAAGTCCACTCTAGGATCCCAATTCTAATTACAAACGCTGATTTCTGTGTAAATTACCATATTTTACATTCTCGTCGCAGGTATAGTTTTCTAGACATTACCAAAGTAACTGTGCAAAAATATCAAATTTTTGAAAATTTGGGGGCGCTCTTTCAAAAATGTTCCAATATGCTTTAAGGTCCGAGAAGATTGCTCCGCCCTTCGTCAAGATTTTTGAAATATTTTCCCAAAAAATCGCAGAGGTCCCAGGTAGAGTTGAGGGGGAAAAAAGTTTTATAAATTTTGAAATGTTTAAAGTACAGTACAAATACATAATGGTATTATGAACACCGGAATAAAATTAAAATCTTAATTGATGGTAAATAAAGTAGTACAAGAAATTGTTTTTTGCCCTTAAGCAATTGCAACAGAAACAATTTTTGTGTTACCAACCATACTTCTAAAGTGTCACGAATAATGTTTTCAAAGTCTAGAAAAAATCAACAATGGGAAAGAAAAAAAAACATTTAAAAATAGTGGGTAAAATTTTTGTACAGGGGGTCAAAGTTAACGTCTAATTGTTCTGAAACCTTCACCCACAACTGTTCACCTGGTCATAAGGATTTAAAATTGTCACAGAATAATGTGTGTCAAAAGTCTAGAAAAATCAACAATGGGAGTCCGATGAAGATTTCCTTCCGCCCTTACTGAAGTCAAGCTGTTTGAAATATTTTCCCAAAAAAAATCTGCAGAGGTTCCCGGTAGAGTCTGAGGGGGATAACAGTTTAAAAATTTTTGAAATGTTAAAGTAAAGTACAAAATACTAATGGTAATAAAGAACACCGGAAATTAAAATTAAAAATCTAAGTGATGGTAAATAATAGTAGCAAGAAAATTGTTTTTTTTGCCCTTAACATTGAACAGAAACAATTTTTGTGTTACCATACTTCTAAATTGTCACAGAATAATGTGTCCAAAGTCTAGAAAAATCAACAATGGAAACATTTAAAAAATAGGGGGAAATTTTGTACAGGGTCAAGGTCAAACAGGGCTAATTGGTTCTGAAACCTACACCAACTTGTTCACCTGGTCCTAGGAGAAAAAGGGGTCCTCAATCAATCATCATCAGCCTTTTTGTCTGTCCTGTTTGGACGAAAGCCCTTCCAAAAACCCAAAAAACATGTTTTTCCATGCAAAAAGTATAGTTTGCTAAATCTACGGTCATTAGTTTCAGGATTAATAGGCTCATAAAGGTGTTGAAGGTATCCTGGGGTATTTATTTGTTTGTCTGGTCACTTCTATAACATAAAATGCATGATTTGTCCCCTGCATTGACATTTTGTATGTGAAAAGGTTGGTCAGCAATTATGACCCCATGATATGTAGACCATTGTTACACTTTGACCTCTATTACGTTACCAATGGTGTAATGAGTGAAAGTATATATTCCCTGATCCTTGGGACTATATTAATATGGGACCATTTTTGAAAAGATCGAAGCATTCTGAAAGTTTACCCATGTTTACCTGAACCAATCTTGCCCTTGAGCTATTAAACTATAACCCACAGATTGGGCACACTCTACCGTTGTTAATCCTAGGAACATGATCAAAAGGGTTTGGGGGGTAGATTTCATACAATTATTTATACCTAATTTATATTTTCCCTCTGTAACAAAGCTTTGTCCCCCTTCAAGTACAGGTTCCTTCCCCAGTACTTATCTTCTAGTACTGTTAATATGGGATTCCTCTCATCATGCCTAGTATAACAACACCAACATTGTTTCTTTGCAATTATTTTGAGGTTACACATTATTTTTATTTAATTTTGTTGTACTAAAGCACACGGGAGTTTCGCGTACAGTTATTTATAACTTGAAGAAGATTTATATTGATGTTGGACAGCTCTAGCGCCGGTTAAGCGCAATGTGGGTGCTGGAGTAGTGGCCCCTTGCAAAAGTCGCCTTTAAGACACGTATTTTTATAAAGTTGATCAAAACATTAAATTTCAGTGAATTTGCCTGTAATCAGCTTACCGTATTCGTGTAGAGGTCATATCTACTTGGTAAAAAGTCTTAAAGGTGGAGACCCGAGAGGAGAGCCAACATGCGTGATTTTGTAATCTCCATAGAACTGTGTCCATTAATATTGGTCGACAAAATGGGGCAAATTTTCGCTCTTACATCCAAATTAACATTCCTTCTTTGTGCCTAGTCATTTCAAGGTAATGAGAAAACAGTAAACTTTCTTTAGATACCAAAATTTTGACCACTTCCGTTAAAGTCGGTGGCTTGGGACGAGCTATTTTCCCGGGGCTATTTGCGATCGGACATGGCCCTTTTAATGAACTGTTTTATTAAAACTTTGCATTCAAGAAACTATTCACATGGGTAGTAAATAACTGACAACGATTAATGGGAGATGAGTGCGTGTACACACGAAATAATTACACAAAAGATACCAGGTTAATGACCAAAATACACAAATGAGTAGGCAGAACTCAATAATATTCAAGTTAAATTTCACCTCAATTAATAATTTTTTACCTAAATTAAAAAGTATTACAGTTTATTTTACCCTAATTATTATGAAGTACTTTTGCTATGTTTTTATCAATGTTATCATAGTACATGTATCTCAGATTCTCAGTATTGGTTTGTATGTAAATTTGACTATTAGACCCAGATTTTTTGACTGAACATGAAGGGAAAATGCTTCAAATAACCAATTAACTTCGATTTGGAACTCGGGTTCTTAGAGGTGGTAAATATATTCCTTGGTGTAGATGTTTTAGTGTTAATGAAGGGCTTAGTCAGAAAACCAAGTTCAAACTAATTTTAATTTAATTGCTTTAAAGGTACCAAATGGTCCGTGATGATCGCTCGATCACAAAAGGTATCGTCTCCCAAAGTATAAGTGGAACCTATGTTTGAAGGTTTACAGACCCTTTTTCCACACGTTTTCCGCACTACGCGTGGGTTTATATATCGCTTTTTTTTGGGAATCGTTCCAAAATATCAAAAACGTTGAAATCGACTACCTTCCTCAACCCATATCTTTGAGTGCATCAAGCACTTCATCAACTATTGGCTATTCAACAGGGACAAAACAACGAGACCTATGCGCAATACCTTGGATATTGTACATGACAAGATCCAAAATAGAATCAACTTCCCAGTTAGCCAAAGCAAATTTCTTTTAACTGTTGGGCCATCGATACCTAACCAAAACTGTTTAAATTCATAACATTGACTCATTGTTGTTGCTTGTGGTATCAATAACTAGTAAAATAGTGGACAGGCCACGATGATATTCAATTAGTGTCCAAGTGTAAAAAAGTATTACATGCGGAAAAATACTAACCTCGTTTGATGTTGCCCACGAATAAACAACAAACTGCAAATCATGCATTTCACACGCTTTTTGGTGTGTTTTATCCAATGTAAAACAAGAAGAATCCTATAACAAGTAACATCCCTACCAATATATAAAATACAATTCTTATTCCTTAACTCTTCATGACTCCCCAAATATAATCTCAATTCATATAGTCAACCTCGCATATGGTATTGCGTGGTATAACTCAACACGAATTCATTTGGCATTTTCACACTGGTGCCGCCGATCTTTATTACCGTTACAGTTCCCAGACCTTGAATTACAACGTTGCCAAATGAGTAATGGCTGACAAGAGGATATATTTGTTATTTTTTTGCCGTCTGATCCACCATCCTACTTACCAACTTAACTCTAAAACTAAATCTGCTAAAATACTTTCCATTAGGAATATTAAAAATAACTGCAAAGACAAGAACAACAAGATAAAGGTCCTTTTAATACTTTGTTAAAAATAAACATCCTCATAAGTGCCTTTCCGAAACGTTTGTCATACCTTTGCTAAAACTATATTATCACAATCTTTGTTCGTACTTCTGACAAACTGTTGGGCGATCATTTTCATCAAAGGTTTGCTTGTCTTGCTTGCACTTAAATTTTAAATTTAATATGTAATAATGAATGAAATTGGACATCAATTAGGAATGAAGAATCAGCCAATCAATCCACTCGCCACCCCAAAACAAAGTCCTGTAGGTAGAATCATGATGATTCAAGCACTTCCTCTTAATGCTTGAAGTGATCGGTTGAGTCTCTTTGTGTTGGTGTGAAAAACCGCTTATATGCCCTAGAATATTATATATCTAATCTAACACAGACAGTAAAATATGTGGCTAATATTTCCTAATAATTTCCCACATCCCATTTTTTCTTTTAAGCAATAACAGTAACATGTTGAAGAGCGCCACCTTTTTGAAAAAATTGTGATTTTTGCACAGAATGTATTGGTAAGTGTTAAAACTACAAACCTGCTAGTGGGTAATGCTAAAAATCGTATTAGTCAATAAAAGAAGCGAATTTTTTAATAGAAACGGGATCCCCGATTGTAAATTTAATGGCGGAGCTGGAAAACGACCAATTTTATGGTCCCTCCTCCATGATCAAATAATTGTCATCCTCATGAAATGATCTCGATCTTGACCTTGCCTGACCGACGGAAGCACGAAGGGATGAGCGTATACAAGTACATGGCGCAATTTCCCGCTATCCATATGCCAGCAGCCGTTTGAATTATTATCGTAGATCTCCGTATTATTAATATTCTAATTACAAAATTCCGTCTTTTTGCCCACATTGAGTTTTTTGAGCCTACCATTCACAGAGTATTGTTTACTAGTCAATTACCAATGCAACTGTGCAAAATCTCAAAATATCCGAAAATTGGGGGGGGGGGCCTTCAAAAAAGTGCTGTTATTGCTATAAAGAGATTACTTTTACGACCACATGTATTTTTCGACGATTCCGCCCAAGGCTGAGAAAATAAAATATCTGAGATGTTTGCAGAACAATAAATATTGTGACACCTACTCCATAAATAGCAATACAATCGTTTTAAGATTTCTATGTTTACGATAACATATTAATTGACTTAATACATGTTAGAATGGACAAGGCTTGATGTCCAGGTTGGTGGCGCTATATCTCAACATTTTCTATGGGCTCAGCGAATGGCGGCCAACCTTCATATAGCAACTCATCAAAACGACCCAACCATCACTTTACATTGACAGATTTACTCTGCAGCTCCTCGACAATTGAGGTCAAACGCAGAGGTTTAGTGAGTGCGCTAGACGTTAGTTAGATGCTGGTGGGTTGGTTTCTTAAATACTTGGTTGTTTCCTTTTTAACTGCTTCAATTTGTAGGTGATATTGCGAGGGTTTCAGTAGACAGTTCCATTCGGGTGTATTGTACATCAAGCCCGTGCGCGAGTTTCACTTGTGTGTTACACCAAGTCTTGTCTTGGTTGCTTTAAGATTACACATTTATTACATTACAAAGGCGCTAGGCCAATGTCACAAGTCTTTCCGCAATACTAATTTAATCAACGATGATTGAAACCACATCCTTCTATCACTTCACCATTCACTCCAGTTAATTGCAAAGTGGTTTTAAAAATGTTGATGTAATAATGTCATAATCGGTTCAGAATTTAAGTTGATATCGTCCCTTCCGCTATTGGTGTTCAATATTAGTTGAACAGTTGAAAATAACCACATCCTCATCTCCGCAAATAATCTTGTCATTTAAACAACAAAAGATTATGCGTTAGGAATTTTAAGGGACTGGCATGCGTTAATTTTAGGAACGTGCTGTAGCTACAAACAGGTAATTAAAAACACATGCTTCGAGCTCAAAACCTCAGATTCCACTCTTGCAAAAATGGGTCAAACAAATCCCTCTCAAATATCACATTTTTGGATACAAAGAAACACGCATAAATCTTTGTTTAGAATATTAGACTTCTAGATGGGCCTCGAAGGTATCAAGCTTCCTTTTCTTGAGATTACTAATTTCGATATTTATCTTTCCTATAATTTTGTTTGCTTGTAAGTCGCTACCCACCCGTCGCTAACCCTCAGTTAGAAATCAAGTTTGGAAACTATGAATCTTCTGATATCAAAGCTCTTCCAAAGCTACAAGCCCATTGTCCTTGCAGAGGACAGTATCCTTTCACACCACAATGGGCCCATTTTGGTCACTGCCCGCACACAACTGGTTTTTCCTATAAAATGCGATGGACACTGGGGTTGATATATTTTCCCAACGCCAAATCCTTTTGCATCAGGTCGCCTGTTACAATTTGGAACCTTTCACAAACCTTTGTAACGGGGGGACTGGTGCAAAAGGGTGGTGGTGGTGGTGGTGGTGTGGTGGTGTTGGTGGGTGGTGGGGGTGGTGGTGGTGGTGGTGTTGGTGTTGTGGTGGTGGTGGTGGTGCGGCGGCGGCGGCGGCGCGGCGGTGGAAATGATAACGAGATTAAGATGATGATGAAGATCATCTTGAGTCAGTATGTTCAAAGGTATCTTCGAGGAATGATCTCCTGTGCCGCCTTGCTGGAATCTTCATGCGGTCTACCCCCTCCACTCTATCCAGCCCCAGGTGCGCAATAGCTTCTCACGCACAGAATCTGGACAATAGTCAACGAGACCATAAGAACCATTGCTTGCGCCTCGTCCACTCCTCTTAGTTTTCTACCAGGCTTTCTGGCATGCACCTGTCAGTGCTTCGAAGAGACATACCACACTAACTGTTGAATGTTAACAAGCACCTGCTGCATACACTGTCCAGAATCACACCAGCTCGGCAAGACAGCGATGCGCTCTGATTCCTTCGTCGACCTCCTGTTTGACACGCTGCTAACTCTCCAGCTCCCCATTCAATATCTTACAGACATGGAACACTACCTGGCTAGATTCTCCAAGACCAGACCAATTCACTATCACACCTATGACAGAACTCGGTCGTTTCAACAGCAATATGCACCGTTGGGGGCTGCGACCATCTCCAGCCTGCCAATGTGGCTCTCCATCACAGACTGCGGACCACATTCTCAACGAGTGCCCTACCTTTAGTCCACCGGTGGATATACACTTCTCAAACCCCGACCAATCAACAGTGAGCTGGCTCCACCAACTTCAACACATCAAGCTGCTACCTCATACGCAAGAGGAAGAAGAATGATGAAGATGATGAACATTATGAAGATCATGAAGATGGAAATGAAGATAATAAATTCATAATTCGTCATTTAATTTGTCAAGACCTTTTTCTGTAGGTTAATGTTAATCTCTTTTTCTGTTATTTGGGTTTCGAGAACCCAGTCCGCAATCTTATGATTCCAATTTGCTTTTATATAGCGTTTTACATTGCACGCTGGGGTGTTGACAATCAACATTACTATGCGCCATCTATCGGTAGACCAGATGTAACTCGGCAGTCAGCTCCACCAACTTCAACACATCAAGCTGCTACCTCATACGCAAGAAGAAGAAGAATGATGAAGATGATGAAAATTATGAAGATCATGAAGATGGAAATGAAGATAATAAATTCATAATTCGTCATTTAATTTGTCAAGACCTTTTTCTGTAGGTTAATGTTAATCTCTTTTTCTGTTATTTGGGTTTCGAGAACCCAGTCCGCAATCTTATGATTCCAATTTGCTTTTATATAGCGTTTTACATTGCACGCTGGGGTGTTGACAATCAACATTACTATGCGCCATCTATCGGTAGACCAGATGTAACTCGGCAGTCAGCTCCACCAACTTCAACACATCAAGCTGCTACCTCATACGCAAGAAGAAGAAGAATGATGAAGATGATGAAAATTATGAAGATCATGAAGATGGAAATGAAGATAATAAATTCATAATTCGTCATTTAATTTGTCAAGACCTTTTTCTGTAGGTTAATGTTAATCTCTTTTTCTGTTATTTGGGTTTCGAGAACCCAGTCCGCAATCTTATGATTCCAATTTGCTTTTATATAGCGTTTTACATTGCACGCTGGGGTGTTGACAATCAACATTACTATGCGCCATCTATCGGTAGACCAGATGTAACTCGGCAGTCAGCCACTATTGAAAATTGTGTCTAGCGCCATCGTGTTTCACAGACAAAGGAGTATATTTCAATTGCTATAGGTAAGGAATACAAACAATATTATATCAATCAATGATAAAAAGTGTGTTACCAGCTCTATCCGCTTAAATTCATATTTGGTCAACTTCAACTTTGTGCATTTGTTATTTTCAATGCGCATTTAAAGAGACACTGGCACACAGGCGGTGGCGGCCAAGCCTCATTCATTATAGCGACTCACCAAAATGTCAAAAGAAAATAAGCAATACTGAGTGCAAACTACAAAACAATTTGGGTGCTTGATTGTTAGTCGGCTCCAGGGTGTTCCCATGACCCCATACGACCTCGTCTTCGATTCATTATTTCATACAAAAAAAGTCAGAAAAATAACCCTTCCAGTTGGAGTTGATGCTTCAAACGCCAACGGTTTTGGATAAGAAAATATTCCTGACAACATATATAAAATTCAGAATTTTACGTGTTTTTACGCTTTTACGTGTTTTAAATCAATGGGACGTCTGGGAAATTTGGAATTTATTGGCCGCCCTTCCCCTGCTGGAACATTTTAAAAAAATTGTTTAGCGCCCTTCAAGAGTTGTTCAAAATTGATATGTTTGCATTATTTTTATATTCCGTTTTGAAAATTTAACAATTACTGTGGATTTACTAGAGGAAGGAAATCTGTCAGGCACCCCCTGCATTCGCGTTTGTGCTGTATGACGCCCGCTGTGACTGTTATTGGTTTCTCTTTCTGACAAATTACCCACAGTAACAGCAGCCAGCAAACTCCCCCTGTGCATGGATTACACCATCATCAGGTCACGCAATGCTGCCATTTCAAAACAAGGACATTTACTCGCATTTCCAAGAAAAATCGAATTGACCGTGTAGAATTGTTTGTCTATCTAAAAATGTCCCTTCTATACCACCTGAAACCGTCAAACAGAAAAACTTCTAAAAACCGGTCACATTTTTGTTTTTTTTTAAAAACCTTTATAATTTAAACCGAGAATATTCAAATTTCCACAGACCGCCTACTAAAGCTGTGAAAGAGAATCTTTTGAAACAATGATGAAACTCATAACAATAGCTAGCGGGAAGTTGTCGCTGCTGTGCCCACAGTATAATCGTCATTTGTGCTATTTAAATCTTGTCACATTCATCTGCATAATCGTTGTATACTGTGACTAAGAAGAACTCATAGACCTGTTGACATATGACCCTAATTAAATATTCCAAGTGCAAACAAGATAATATTTGCATTGGTATATTTGAGCAAGTAACTGTGAGATTAAAAAGAACGCTATAAGCTGCCATATAAAATTTCAGCATCCAAATAAGTCTCAATAAAGCTATCAATATAAGTGGGTTGTAAGACAGTAGTATTAGTAGTAGTAGTAGCAGTAGTAGTAGCAGTAGTAGCAGTATTAGCAGTAGTAGCAGTAGTGAGCAGTAGTAGTAGTAGTGTAGTAGTAGTAGTAGTAGTAGAGTAGTAGTAGTAGTAGTAGATATGTGTAGCAGTTAGTAGCCAGTAGTTAGTAGTTAGCAGCAGAAGTAGCCAGTAGCAGTAGAAGTAGGAGCACTTCATTATTTTAGGCACTTGTCAGTCAAAGTTATGTTTCCACATGAAATTCTCAAATGTGAAAATTCATGCTCTGTAAAGTTTTTGGTTTTTGGTATGATATTTTTCTATGTTCTGTAAGAAACAAAGAAATATGCGAAAAAAAAGACAAAATAGATGTTTATGTACATGACTTTTAGATTGAAAGTATAAAAGATTACCAAAACTGAAAAACCACAATCTATCCTGTCGTCCATGAATGACTTTAGGACCAGTATGTTTTTAGTGAACATATTCTAGCAGTGTGTAAGTACTTGGCAGCAAACCCAGCTATTAAGCCAAGGGGTATTTTTATAGGCATTATTTGTATCAAAATGTGGCAAAAAAAATGTCCGTCAGGATAAATGGATCGGCTCATCGCAGTTGACGTCTATATAAAAGGGTACTGTACTACTGCCATCTTACATTACCAGCTTTGACCACTTTTTACCGTTTCAGCCCAAGTTGATCAGAATGACCCAAACCGGGTGCACACTAAGAGGACGAAGGTGCAGAAGAGAACAAAGGTTGCTGTCCAGAGGATTGTATGTGGACTATGTGTTATTTTTTTAATATTGGTGTTTATTTTCTCGAATGATATCTTAAAGGACTTGTATTAGAGGTTCTCGCATTTCACCAATCAAATTGAAGATTTGGGTGTCACCAGAAAGACTTTCTTAGATTTTAACTAAATTGAACTTCTGGTTTGGTTTCTATGAGCCATTTTGCTTCTATGAATAAGAATATTTGCCAGTAAGATAGGAAAATTTGTGCCACGAATGGTTATACCACATTAAAATTTGTGACTCCGGTCTCTTAGGCCTACTCTTCTGTTTATGATAGTCTGCAGAAGAAAGGGAGATCGTCGTCCTTCACCAGCTAGTTTGACGACATCATGGGCATTGAAAGCTTCAGCGAGCTGAGAGGAGGAGCGAAGGAAACAGGCATGAAGAAGAAGTTGATGTAAATAACGGCAGCAAACAGACAAGAAAGAATATGTGCTTTAAAGTGAAAGTGGAGGAGATTTTTTTAGTACGAATTTCTCTCAAATTCACTGGATAGGTTGTAGACTACCTACCGGAACGTTTCGAAGGTTTATTGGACAAACAGGTGCAAAAGAAAACCGCAAACCTTGTTTTGAACTTGTTTGCCTGCTATCGTAATCGCTCCCCATAGAAAACCATGCTTTGACTTCTGTCGTGCACGACAGAAAGTACTAAATCATCATCTTATTACATAAAGACGACGTTTTCGGCTTATTCACTTCAGGTGTGATCTAATACATTGGTAAGCATTCCAAATATGTAAAAAACCGGGGTTCGAGAAAAATTGGGGGCGCTTCTTTCTGGAAATCTCCTCATGTCTCTTTAAGTAAGTAGGAATGAAGACTGAGTCCCATTGTAACGTGTCAGGCGCGGATATAGGGAGGGGGCGGAGGGGGCGCGCGCCTCCCGGTAATTCTGCAAAATCTTGCAAAATCAGCCCATTTGGACAAGTTTAGCCTTTCAGCCCAGCAGCAAAACCAACAACACCACAGGTTCCACCAGCAGCAGGTCCACCAGCAAAACCACCAACGCCAAAGGGTCCACCAGCAGCAGGTCCACCAGCACACACTACACACACCACCAACACCACAGGGTCGACCAGCAGCAGGTCCACCAGCAACAGGGTCCATCAGTACCAGGTCCCCCAGTGCGACATGGTAAACCAGCAGTGGGTCCGCCAGCAACACTAAGTCCCTAAGCAGGTCCCCAACGCCACAGGGTACACCAATTGTAGATCCGCCAGCATCACTAAGTCCCAGGTCCCCAACGCCACAGGGCCCACCAACAGCAGGTACACCCGCATTACTGGGTCCCCCAGCACCCCACCTCCAGGTCCCACACTATTAACACCAGCGAGTCAAGCAACTTTTCATCAAGAGGTATTGTTTAAATACATTTGATATTATGCTTTCAAAAATTTAAACCAATTTCAAGTAAAAAGTGCTTTTTTTAAACGAGTAATGCACATTCGAAAAATAGTGCCCTAGGGTGGTTTTATTCAGCAGCCATGGGATCATGGTGTCAAAACCCACAAGAAAACTCGCACCATAGTTGATTCCCGCTACACCCACTCTGTTTGACCGATCTGGACATATGTACAAGTTGGTGAACTTCATATAAATAGACATTGCAAGTTTGTTTCCACGAAAACTGTTGGGGAGTGTATGCAAGTACCAGGCTTTCATATGAAAGTAAATATTATGTTACACTTAATCGTAACAGGCACCTTTAAGTAGAGCACAAGATTTTCCTGTCATTGGGGGATTCTGATTACCTCCAATGATGTACATTTGAATTAATAAAACAGTCATTTGAGTGTGTATTACTATTTCTTATATGTGAACTCTGAAATATTGGTCATTGTTTTATTCCTGGCTGTGCATGCCTAGAGAGCAAGGTGCAAGAGTTAAAGGATTGGTAATGCATTGGGTGCACGGTTCAAGGTTGGATGGCATGCGCATTCAGGCACGGCCAACCGATGTGACTATTCCTGCTCCAATGAATGGCTACGACATTACCCTTTTGGAAAGTGGTGGAAAGAGGAGACAACTTGACAAACCCAGTCAAGTTTTCCGCCAGTCAGGAATTGCTAGAAGAGTGTATGCTTCTGGTGAAAAGATAGTGGAGCAAAGATATGCTGTGAACATCATGAAGGTTATTCCTAATTCCACGATCAAGATAGGACTCTTGTAATTGTAGAGTCAAGATGGGATAGTTGCCGTTTGACAAACGGTCAATGGACGGTATTAACAAGTAGTCTTCAAGTTGATTCCATAAACCCTGGTAGAAAAGAAAAGTTCCTGGAATAAATAAATGCATACAAGCATGGGATTCGGCAAATACGTTCTTGAAAAAAACAGCAGCAGAGAGAAGCAGTAGAAGGAGATTAGGTTTTTGGAAAGGTAGATGGAGCGGTCAGTTCATGATCAGTGATGTATAATTACTCTTTGACCCTCTTTGACTGAAGTTTGTACATAACATTGAAACAGAAGAAATGATTAACAATCAAGATGAATCATCATTTAATGCGGTTGTCAAAGGGAGTATTGAACCACCCTTCTTTAAGGATCATTTGCAGTTCTACGGATTATAATATGGGACATTGTGAATCTTTGCCGATGTTTTTTCACTCTGATGACCTGGCAATTAAATGGCAAATCTTTGCCTTGTTTTTGAAAAGAATGTGTAAGAAGGTGTTATGGGGAGGTGACTCGCTAGTCCAAGCCAAAAGATGAACTAGTTTGAAGGCTTGAGGAGGGTATATCCCTTAAATCTATAAATGCCATTTTCCCACTTTTCAAAATCACGAAGCAGACCCCTTTGCCTTGTGTTTAGGGTAAAATTGCTCATAGATCTAACAAGACAAATTACGCCACCTCCCCTTTTTGCGGTGATTGTCGGGTTCGTAGTCATTTTCCCTCTAGGGACATAAAGGGTATAGGTCAACATTCCCATTGACGGCAGCATTAAGGTATTCAAGATTTTGCATCTGATTCTCATGTGAGCGATGTCTCTAAAGTTCAGCCGTGAATTTAGACTAACATAATGTTCATTTTTCGAAGTAATTCAAATAGCCAGGGAAATAGCGCCATGTACGTGTCTAAGCTCATCCATTAGTTCCGTCGGTTCATGCAGGTCAAGTTAGAGGTTATTTTGTGAGGTGGCACCATTATATAATGGACGGACACCAACGCCGCTGTTAAATTACAATTGGGGATCCCGGATTCTGATTAAAAGTCCTTTCTCTAAGGGAGTTTCCGTAACCTGACCCATCTGACACACTTTTTTTTCTGACACTCTGATGAATTCGGAAACCCTTCATGGAATAAAGCACAGGTGTATTCCGTTATGGTTTCAAAATTCATAAGTGTGTCAGAAAAAGTGTGTCAGATGGGTCACGTTAGGGAAACTCCCCTTCTTTAATGACAAATACGAAGTTGAGCAAAAATCTGAGCAAAAAAGTTTGATAATTGGGCTGATCTAGGGAGTTTCCGTAACCTGACCCATCTGACACACTTTTTTTTTTCTGACACTCTGATGAATTCGGAAACCCTTCATGGAATAAAGCACAGGTGTATTCCGTTATGGTTTCAAAATTCATAAGTGTGTCAGAAAAAGTGTGTCAGATGGGTCACGTTAGGGAAACTCCCCTTCTTTGATGACAAATACGAAGTTGAGCAAAAATCTGAGCAAAAAATTTTGATAATTGGGCTGATCTTCACAAAAGTATATATTTTTTGCTTAAAAATAAGAATCAATTTAACAAAGTTATTTTACTGGTAAAATGTCACATCAAATCTCAAGACAGTTATAACCTATGCTTATTTCAATCTTCCACATGCTGTCTTGGATAACCTTCTGGTGAGCCGTTATATCG
The DNA here is from genome assembly GCA_023653785.1 of Ophioderma brevispina. Taxonomy (NCBI): domain Eukaryota; kingdom Metazoa; phylum Echinodermata; class Ophiuroidea; order Amphilepidida; family Ophiodermatidae; genus Ophioderma; species Ophioderma brevispina. The sequence goes on from JAMKCH010035811.1 coordinate 115,366, forward strand.
TGCGTGGTGCATTCCATGTACTCTAGATAAATAATGAATTAGTCCGTCAAGGAGTTTACCAATATTTGG
>JAMKCH010035812.1:0-14875 GCA_023653785.1 Ophioderma brevispina
AGGACAACAGACAAATCACCATATCATTGCCTAGCACACAATTCATGCCAAACCACAAAAGGCCTACAAAGCCCCAAAACGCAACATCCGCTCAGAAATTTTAAAAATCCACACATAACTTTTCAAAGAAGTCATTACTTGAATACCTTCAAGTTTCAAAAGAATGGGACAAGACATGAGAGACTAGTTTATGAATAATATTGGGTTTCCTACTCTAATTTTTGCTACTGATGACAATGCCTTATATTATAGCTAAAAAACAAATATCTATCTGATGTCAATTTTTTTGTTGAAGTAGCTTCAATAAATCAACTTTTTGATGTTTTCAAAAGTGGTTGTCCAAACCCCATTGACTTTACATGCACAACTTCGAGGTCCAGTGGCACCCTCTAAAGATTTACGAAAATCAATGTTACTTTTACATACCTATAATCTACCTATGAGAGTGTAGCCCATTGAAAAATCAAAATATTTTTCAAAATCAACCCTAAGATCGCGCTAACACATAGACTAAAGAGGATTTCCCCGTCGGTTTAAATACTTTGAACAGGCTTATACCTTGGTGACAATTACCAGTTACACTTTTACTTTTCCGAATTATTATTTGCCGCCACTGTCAATAAAAAAAAAGAGGTCAAAATACCAGGAGACAATGCTGCAATCACATAAGGTGTGCCCCTTAGAAAAGGTTCAAGATCCGACCCGATCCCATGCTATCTTTAGATTTCATATCTACTAACTGTGAAAGCAGTAGTTCATCATATCTCTATCTACTGCTGATAGCAGGTGTTTCATTAATGCTCATATCCACAACGATAAAAGGTATGTCATCACTGTTCATATACCTCCCTGCTGAATAGGCAAGGTTAGTTCATCAATGGCCCATATTACTGCTGCATCCAGGTAAGTTCACACCAATCCCCATCTACTGCTGACAGCAGTAGTTCATCAATACTCATATCTACTATTGACAGCAGTCGTTCTCAATACCATATCTAACTGCGATACAGTAGTTCAATCATAACCCATTCTACTACTGCTGATAGCAGGTAGTTCCTCAATGCTCATTATCTATTGATGATAGCAGGTGGTTTAACAATGCTCATATCTACTGCCGGGTACTACTTCATCAGAAGGGTTGAGATAGGTATGTGCCACGCAACTCAGCTTCACGCGTGGTTGAATATTACAAAGAGGGCGCAAAAAATTTGCATAAAAACATGGGTCCAGTTGACTGAGCTAAGATTTTGTGCAAACTTTTGGTTTAAAATACTAAAAATAGCAGTAAATTTTGGGCAAAAAGGCAGATTCCTACAGGATAACTTAGAAAATACCGAAAGACCAATGATAAAGGGTGATTTTTTTTTTTTTTGTCCCCTCTTTGGCCGGGTGCTTTTTTTTTTTTTTTTTAAAAAAAGTAAAAAAAATGGTGAATTTTTTTTTTTCTTGTCTCCTCTCGGAGTGATTTTTTTTTCTTTCACATCTAAGGGTGAATTTTATCTTTCTTTCACACTCTACTAAGGGTGAATTTTTTTTCTTTCACACTCTAAGGGTGAATTTTTTTTCTCAAAAACTTCCTAACCCCCCCCCCCCCCCCGATCTCTAATTGTGCGTCCCTAACTTGTTGGTAAGAACATGAGTAATCAGAATTGTACATTTTGCCATGGTTTAGAGTCCCCTAATTCCATACAATACCATTGATAAAGGTAACTCTACAATCGAATTTTTACCACCTAACCTGACATCCTAGATAGTGCAAACTATACTTGTCTGTATTGCCTCATGCTCATACCTACAATTTGATACCAAATTTGTCAAGATACTGCATTTTGAAAGACCAATTGATAAGACCAATTATTTGAGATACTTTTCACTCAATCAAACCATTTTATATATCTTTGGATCCAAATGGCCGCCCAAATGACCCCATGGGTCCAATATTTGTTTTTTGGTAACATCCAAGAATGTCGTAGGATTCTAAATATAATTTTAAGAATTTGTTTTAAGGGGGTGCATTGGAACCCCTGAAATCTGCTATATTCCGCGTCTCCTACCTCTGTCACAGCAGTGATGTCATAACTTTAACGCCCGCGTCAAGAAATGCCGTTTTTTTTGTGCGTATACTTAATAATAGGCCTTAAAATTGTACATAAAATTTAACAGTATTAGATAGGATGGGGATATACGAGAAGCAAAGGTGACGATTTTAACCAATTCTCACGGACCTTGATCGTGTGAAAATACAGATTTTCTCATATTTTACATTTTGCTTTTTTTTTGTTTCGCATTGCTTATTATTATGACATAGGCCTATATCGTATCAAGTAAAAGGCCGAGATAAATAATTATATTTTTTTATAGTGAACAATCAGACCTTCATTTATATGCCTAACCAAAAATAGGCCTACATCATTGTTGAATATTTTTTATTAGAAAGGGGATTGCAAGTTCCCTGATCCTGGGAATTCTAATGGATACCTTGTAACAAGTGCAATTACCGAAATCAATAAATGTAATTTGTAATATGTAATTTGGCAACTACTGCGGCTATTTCCACAACAGCACTGTCAACGAACTTTGTAAAGTTTGTTGACCCCACTGTGGTTGACCCTGATCCTGTTGTAAGGAGGGGGGGTTGTTAACCTGAACCCTGCTTAGCGTGGCTTTTATAGCTATCTTTTGTGCCAAATACGCGCGCGTGATATGTGTGCGTGTGCTGCGCTGTCTGCTTGTCATGGTGGTGCTTGGCGGAATGAGCGTATAAAAGTTCATCATGAAGCTGCCCTGCAGCCTGATTTGAACCTCCAAGTTCCAGCCAACTCAGCTTCCCAACTAAAATTCCAAGCTCGAGCCTCGGCAATGCTCAGCCTCGGAGACGCCAACTTAATCATGCCGGGAATCTCATTGTTGATGTTAAAATCAATGCATGTTCACTGTGGACGTGGTCAACCTGAAGATGGTTGACATGTTGAATAAATCACGGTAGCCTACTTCATATGTTATTTTATTACTGTTCAGAGCACTCGAAAACTATCAATGATCCGGGATCATGGATACAGCCCCCGGGATACAGCCCTGACTGAGCCGGTGCCGCGCCTGCGATGGATGAGGCTACTACTACCAAGTACCATGACTATACCATCTCTGATTCATGCATGAAAGCCATGCCTGTAGAAAATCACGCAACTGTGACCCGATGTAGGCCCTCAACAATAATCAGGGCACCTTTATTACTGTATGGTGTTTTACAGTGTGGCTATCCAGCATTTTCGTGTAGCCGTTTTATATCATCATGGCGCCAGCGGCACCAAGTAGCAACGACTGGATGGTTCCGGGAAAAACCACGTCGACGTTGGACTGGTGCGAGGAAAACTATGTGGTCTCATACTACATTGCAGAGTTTTTTTGGTACTGTATTTGTGATTTTCTTTTTTAATCAATAAAACTTATTGTCAGTGTTGGGATATGCCCAAATGTATATTGTAACTGTTTTAACCATTCCATTTTGCAAACACAAATGCATTTTCATGTAACAACTTTTTTTGATATAAACGAGTTTTCCTATTGGCAATTGTTTGCTGCAGACTAAAAATAATTATGGTTTGTTTTACAGCAGGGCAGGCTTTCTCAAAGCAAAGTGCCACATTTACAGCAGGCTCTAGAGGGTGATTATTAAACAGGGGCGGCGCCAGATAAAATCATGGAGGGGCGAACATTACATTATTACCTCATATACTAGTTAGGTTAAAAAAAAAACCCGGGGGGGGGGGGGGCGGGGCACTGACATTGGAAGAGGTACGGGTATGTGCCGCCCTTAAGACCCCTTTTAGCGTCTCTCCAGCCGTTCCCAAGACCCCCAGTTGAAGCATAATTCAGGTTCTTGAAATGTCGCCCTTTTGCGAAAATAGTTTGGCCTCAGGAAGCTAATTTTTAGCCAAATTTCAGCTCCCAAGCCTGCAATTTTCTCAAAATTCAGTTCCCAAGCCCCTACTTTCGGAGACAAATTCTGTTCCCAAACCCACGTTCGGAATTGTGGCCGACAACGCCTAATTTTTTACCAATTTATTGCTTCAACCCCCTGTTTTTCCCTGAATTTGAAAATCTCAGAGGGGGCAGCCCACCGTTGCCACCCCTGGGCCCCCTGGCGTGGCACCTTTGAATGGAAAGTGGCACTAGTTTTGTGGGGCCCAGTGTTCGATTTAGGAAAAAAACTTGGCATGCACTGGTGCATGTACCCAAAAACCTACATGCACATTTAAGTGTTACATGCACTTAAAAAATCACAAAATTACATTTTTTTTTTTAAATGCATGAATACCTTAACCAGTGATTGTCTACTTGCAGACCTGCTGCAATGATACTGTTTTTAGCCTGTTTTAATCCTCCACGTTTTTCTCGATTCTTTTTGGGATGCTTTACTGGGTTTTTTAATAAATTTACTAACTTAAAAATTCTTACATGCACCGTGTGCATGCATAGTTGAAAAGTTTACAACATGCACAGAAAAATCACATGCAATATGGCTGCGGTGCTTTGCTAAATCGAACACTGGTTGGGCCCCGACGTTAGTTGAGGTCCGCAGGGCCAAGAAAGCTCCTGGATTTGGGCATTTTTGAAGTGGGCGTCATCATATTTCTGACATTTCTCAGCTGGGCTATAGACCCAGGGGGGGGGGCCACTCCCTTTTATGGATTTGGATTTTGGCTGCATACAGCCTTACATGTAAGGTTGTTAAGCCCCATTTTCAGCATCGCTGTCACCCAAAGACCCCATATTTCTTGAAATTTTTGGAACGCCAGCCTTACACCCATCCATTTCATATGTGTACCCCCCCCCCTGGAAATTATAGAAATAGGACCTACAAGCTCCAACAAGCTCAACCTTCCCCTCACCCACCATTCCTCAATCGTACCCATCAATTAATATCAGGGGAACTGGTTAAACACTGGCTATTGACTATACCTCAATCAACAATGAAGGGAGCAAATGGGAAAACAAAAAAAAAAACAAAATTTTTTCAAAGCTTTTCAAAAGTTTCCAACAAGTGTTTCCCAAGATGGTAGCTTCTAATCGGGGTGGCAAGGGGGCGGCTTCCCCCCTGAGAGTTTCAAAATGCAGGAAAACAAAGGGTTTTAAGCATAAATTGGGGGTTTTAAGCAATAAATGTGTAACAGTTAGACGTTTTAGTCTTAAAATGATTTTCGCGCCTCCTATCATTTTTAACCCTTGCGCCACCCCTGATTCTAAGCCGGCCTGTTCCATAGGTAGATGCAACTTTAGCCTTTTTTCACTTTGGTACCACCTGTGTAAAATAAAGGCCTGGAAGATCATTGTGGGTATTTGCACTTGGTCCCTACAATGCCTACCTCCACATCTAACGCAAGTTCCTTCACTTTATATTTCACGTGACACTCGGGGCCCCAATGGTCAAAATCTGCTGTCACCTTAAAATCTGTATTTTTTTTTTCAGCATGCCATTATAACCCGGTTGAGCCCATCCTTTTGAAGGTTTTTACTTGTTTGAGATTATTTTAGTGAAGCTTAAGTCAAACCTCGTAAAAACAAAGTATTGAAAGCCTTTTAAAGGGACTTTGAACCAGTGTGCAAAAGTTTGTGTGCAGACGTGACATTTTCCGTTGACATTTGCATATAGTATTCATTCATACCAGACGCCACCAAAGATTAATATTGTGGTATTAATTTTGTATTCCATTAATGACCCTCAGATTATTTGATACAAAAAATTAGATGTCTGGTTTACCAATTTACTTAGTTACACTTAATTAAATCCGTGTTCACATTTGTCCGTTCACAAATGTGTCAGCGTCGAGCATTCTGGCAGAAGGTCTGCCTCTGTGTATAAAATAGATTCCATCTTTATGAGCCTTAATTTGTAAGAGTACTTTCACCATACTATCAAATTGTATTAATAGTTTTTCTAATGTGTCTTTGCTTTACCGATGAGAAGTTTTCCGTTCACATGGCAGGACGTGACATAGGTTAAGTTTGTCACATCCTGCCACTTTAGTTGTAATATCTTGTAAAATAATAGGTCTGCAACTTCTATAGTATGTTTGAAGTTGTTGCATGGGCTTGTGAATAAAAAAGTTAATTTGAAGTGTTGACAGTTTTAGTCAGTTTTCAAAAAATGGACTTCTGTTTACATTTGACATTGTCACGTCCAGCACAAGCAGTAAACAAGCAACCAGACAACCATCAGCTTCTTAACATTGGAAAGGCATTGGGGTTGAATAAAGCATTTTATTATGTGAGGTAGTCCTAGTACTTCCTTGTAAAAGCATAAAATTAGTTTTGTGTTTTTAGTAAGTGGCCAAAAAATAGGATTTTAGGTTCAAATTCCGTTCACATGTCACGTCCAGCACAAACACAAAGTTTTATTATCTGCCATTTCATTGAGTGAGATTTGCTGGCATTTCACACACATATTATACAAACTAGGAGTAATTAATCTATGGAAAATTTCTCTATTCTACTATTGTTTTTTCTTTTAAAAACAACTTTTTTATGTCAAAAACCTGTTTTTGGTCCAAAAAAGAGGTAAAAAGTGTTATAGAATGGCCAAAATTTAAGCTTAAATGTTCATGTTTCAGCCAGAGCTGCCAAAAAATGCATATGTGAAATAAATGATTAGGACAAGTCTAATTTCTTTTGGTAGTTAAAGTAAATTTCCATTAAATTATTGTATTTTTTCACCAAAATTGCTCAATTTTCAAACTTTGTGATAAAAAATAGCAATAAAGGAGAAAAGATTAAGCTCCAGAACCTATTTTTTCTTAAATTCTATACTCTTACACAAACAAGAAGACAAAACGAAAGCTTGATACTGTGTTTGCAAAAATGACCCCCTGGTTGACAAAAGTTGCATCTACCTATGAAACAGGCCATCCTTCAAAGTATGGAAGAGATAATTGTAATACCTAATAGATCATCATATCAAAGTGAAACTATTTTTTGTTTTTAAAAATTGTTTTCCATTTATAAACCAGGGAATACAGTGAGTAATGTAGCAATACTACTCCCACCTCTACTGGCAATGGCCTACTTCACACGCTACAGACAAGTAGAGACCAGATATTATTTGGCATGTGCTGCAGTAGTGCGTAAGTATATAGTTCCTATTCATTATTTTGACTGAAGTCAATATCCAGAACTGGGGCCAGCTTTTTTGGAGGAGAGGGAGGAGGGGCATGGCTCGAAAAAATGGGGAATTTGGGAAGCTCCTTCCCAGGAAAGTTGGCCATTTGGAGGGAAATTTATTCATAAGATATAGTGGGAAATGTGTGAGAAATGGAACTACTATCTTCCCAGGAATTTTTTTTTTCAAGCCCTGGGGATGCCCCTCCCCCATCTTGACAAAAATTCCCAGGTCCCCTACCTGACTCAAGCCCCCATTTCTGGAAGAATTTGTCTCCCCTCTGGAATTTGATGCCATAATTTGAAGCATTTTTGGGACCCCGCAACATGTTGTAGAGGAACTATGTAATCATGCGGATGGATGGATGGATGGATGGATGGATGGATGGAACATTCATTAATCCACTCTATCTAGACTAAACCGATTAGTCAATGAACTTCAAATGTGGCACAGTGACAGAACATGGTGTGGTCATGTGCTGTATACTTTTTGGATAGGTTATGAATACTAATGAGCTCATTTGCATATTTTGAGGAAAATTCATTAATCCACTCTACTTTTGGCCATGCCATACATGTGCAAATATCCGGATCTGGAATTTTAGTTAAATACACATGTCCTATGATACTCTTATAAATGCTTTCTACATCAAAATGAAAAATCTGATTCATCTCAAAGTCAAACTTTGGAAATTGTCATTTTAGGTGATTATCTTTAGTTCTAGTTGACAATTTTTAATTAATACATGGAAAAATTATATTGAAATCTCCGAGTTAGCTTAAGCTGCAAAAGGGTCAATGATATCATCTAATCCAAATCCCCCACAACAAATAGCCAAATTACTTGATATGGTGTACATTGTAATTTGGCAATTATGACGGAAAGTAAAGTATGAAAATATTTATGACATGTAAAATAAGGAAAAATAAGTATTTTCAGTGAGGTCAGTGTTAACTCAGAGCCCTGGTGTATTGATTCAATCCCACATTGCACCAGTTTTGGGAAATTTCACCTCAATAGGGTAATGTGATCCCATAAAAATCTAAAAACTGACTTACACTCATTTTAACCCACAAGGTGCTAGTACTTAGGAATTATTTGAATGATCACAAAATGTCTTGTGGTTCTTAAACTTTTGGAAAACTTTTTATCCTTAAGTACTGACATGTGTTTAGTACAGTAGAGTATAGGCACATATTACAATGCATTATGGGATTGGTTCAAAACACCTGAACGTCACCAGTGTTAACTAATTACCATCACTGCATGCACTGCATTGTTACTTCGCTAAGTCCACTCAGTCACTCTCTTTCAATACATTTAAGGTCACAAATCACTGCATTCGTGTGAAGCTAACCACAATACCTTTTGTCACGTTATTGATAAGTTTCTGCTCTATGATCACCAATTGCAAGGACAGCTTGCTTGAATGATAGGCCTAAAGCTGTTTGTGTGTGTGTTTGTGCGTGTGTGTTCATGTGTGAGGAAATGGAGATCAGAAGTGTTTAACTATATACCCGGAGTAGATACAACCCATCGTGTCATCAGAGGAAAAGATTTGGACAGCGTTGATTAGTTGGGAGAGGAGGCAGAAAAAAAGAAAGTGGCCCGACTTACCTGTTTCATGAGCAAACTAAGATAATCTGCCCTTTCATGTTGATATCACTTTTACATAGAGAGTGCAAAGACTTTTGTGTTCCTTCGTATCCAAACACAGGCGCACAAAAGTCAGTAACATTCAACTCACCTGTTACATTGAATACCACTGAAGCGAATACGATAAGTCAGAATGTTGTAAGAGTTAATGTGGCCATAAATGCACTTACGTTGACTCGAATGCATATAGAATTGATTTTTCTCTGCTATAGTCTGATTTTTTATTCGTGTCAGTTCATGCATATTGTCGAAGGTATGGTTTTACTTGGAGGGGACGTGTTGATACTGAAATTCAAAAAGCCGAAGATATATAGTGGAGTAGATACATTATTAAGCGTAAATATTCCCTTATTGCAGATAAAAGCGACAAAATTTGGTATAATTGATTTAAAATCAATTTCAATTTCATAATCCCTTTTGAGTTAAATCAGTATAAAAATGATAATCATCACAGTTTCCTGTCTATGTGTAGAAGGTGCAAGAATTTGCTAATTAAATGAACTTTAATGACTTTGCCTGTATGGTACATCTGGTGGTTTTGCCACTACATCCGTTTAATTCAATCTAACCGCCATCACTTTCGCTTGAAGAGGGTGTGGCGATCAATGAGTCACGCTCTCCTATTTGTACGCATACATGCCGTACAACACAATGTTTCTTATGTTCATCAATAGGTTACTGGTTCACATCAATGAATGGATTAAATCTTATAAATGGAAATCGATCTTCAGGTGAAGCCATGCAAGAATGTTGGCCTCAACCCACGCCACATAAAAGTGGTATTGATTTTCCTGGATAAACGCGCAACCTCTCAACACGAATAGAATCGTCGAAAACTTTTAATGAACTGACACGAATAAAAAATCACACTATATCAGACTACATGTTTCAATAGATTTTGCGTGGAATTTTATTTTTTTCCACCCACTGCACATGCCCCTCATCCAACGCCCATATCAGGATAGTACTAAAGGTGACACGATAGGTTGAATCTACTAGTCATTTTTACATAAATTTTCTAGAATTCTCCTTTAAACTCTTTATCATGGAAGCTATTTTGAATTAACTTTTTTTTTCTCTTCTTATATTTTTATTCACCAGCAATATCATCACAAAAAAAAATATAAAAAAAGACTGTTTCCAATGTCTATTTTGAATTAACTTGCAAAACATATTTTCTAGAATCCGTGCTAATTTTATTTTGTTTTTATTCTGTTCCTGGTGGGAGGGGGTACTGAACAGAAAATTGCCGTAACACCGACCTGTAATCAGAGGGGCATTCGGTGACAGCGGACATGTATGCAAAAAAATGGGGGTCTTTCATGAGAGACAGCCAAATTGACCCAAAACAGGGTGTTTTGTGGGTCATTTTGCTAAATTTTACCCCAAAAATGGGGTCTTAGGGTGAAATTTTTGCAAAATTCTCTACAAAATAGAGGGTTTTGGGTAAAATTTATCAACATTTTCCAATAAAAGGGGTCTTTGAGTGATAGCGTTAAAATTTTAAAAATGTGTACTTGTATGCGGTCTTTGGGTGAAATTTTCAAAATATATGGGGGTCTTTGTGTGACAAGCATGCTCTGTGTTATAGCTACACCAGTCGGGTTAGCCGGCACAGACTCAATTTGTTTGCTGTACCAACCGGCACAAAATCTCAATAAGTACAAGAAATCGCAATGGGATTTCCAACTACCGCTACTCAATTTACCTGGCACTCAATTTGGTCTGGCTATAACCCTGAGCATGCTGAAAATTGGGGTTTTAACAGCCTTACAGACATGTCACGCAAAGACTCAACTTTTTTTTCAGGTAGGGATGTGCGGCCCCGATTTCCGAACATGGGGACTTGTGAACTGATTTTGTCTACGAAAGTAGGGGCTTAGGAACTGAAATTTTGAGAAATTTGCAGGCTTTTAGGAGCAGCAATTTGGCTAAAATTCAGCTTCTGAGGCAAAAATTTTCTGGAAAAGGGGACCTTAAGAACTGAATTATGCTTCAACTGGGGGTCTTGGGAACTGCTAGAGAGATGCGAAATGGGGGTCTTAAGGGCCGCACATACCCGTACCTCTTTCCAATGTCAGTGCCCCCACCCGGGCCAAAGACCTATATTTTGACAAGCATACTGAAAATGGGGGTCTAACAACCTTACGTATGTGTGTGTCACCTCCGAAACAGGAGTCTCCTTCCCAGATTTTGTTCAGATTTACTTTGGTACAGTTTTGGCCGGGGGGGGGAGGCATTCAACTTTTTCAGGTAGGGATGTGCGGCCCTGATTTCTGAACTAGAGGACTTGTGAACTGATTTTGTCTCTGAAAGTAAGGCATTGGGAGCTGAAATTTTGAGAAATTTGCAGGCTTGGGAGCTGAAATTTGGCTAAAATTTAGCTTCTGAGGCAAAAACTGTCAATTTTCCCTAAAGGGGACCTTAAGAACTGAATTATGCTTCAACTAGGGATCTTAGGAACTACTGGAGAGTGAAATGGGGTTCTTAAGGGCCGCACATACCCGTACCACTTTCCAATGTCAGTGCCCCCCCTTTCCCGGAGTTTTGGATGATAATGCAAACATGTGAGGTTCCCAAATACTTTTCTAAACACTTTTCTAAACACTTTTCTAAAAATTTAAGTGTAAGTTCAATGCTCTAATTACCTTATAAGTTATATTTATTGCAATTGGGAATTTGTTATGAATAAAAAATATGGACCTACCTACAGAACAGTATAGTAATGGAGGACAACCAAAGTTTAGAGCCTATAATACAGGTGACTTGAAATTGATGACCTGATGGAGGCTATGCACTTAATGACCAAGCCAATCACTATCTTCTTGAAATGGACAGTAATTACCATGCATTTTCATAAATAGTCTATTTCCAGGACACTTCATTCAGAGTTGTTCATGGAAATTTTATGGCTATTTATAGCTGTAAAATCAGCCTCAAATGTCCTTGAAATTATAGGCCATATAAATTTGTGAGCACTAATTTGCAGATTTTATTTTTGGAAACTCTTTTTTTATTAAACTTATGAATTTACAAAACAACAAAAATTCTTGTTTTTGTTTGCTCGTATCCACAAGTCATTGGTAATGGCTTTGTGGTGGTGTCAGGATTTGTTCAGCTAGTGTGCTGATACAGACGCTCCTAACATGGCCCGCTATTTGAGGCTGGGGCGGATTGGGAAACAGTCAGGGGTTATTTGCACCCTACTCTTATTCGACACTGACTGCGATGTACATGTACATCACAGTTGTGACTCTCTGTACACGGGACTGACGGCTTAACGTCCCCTCCGAAGGATGGGATGCTTTCATGATCCATTTGCCCAATTCCAAGTGAACCATGGAGGAGAGCGGTATTCTGTATTTAATCAATAGCTGGTATACAGATCAAATCCAGAATTGATAGTACCCGAATAAATCCCAGCAAGTGCCACGACCCCACCGGGATTCGAACCCGGGAATTTTTGATCGACTGGAAAAATATGGGTGTACCCTGCGAGTGCAGCGAGCGGGGAAAATTGGCACCCCTTCTATTGAGAAATCCTGGATCTGCCCCTGAAGCTGATGGTACAGCAATCGGGAAAACTTCTTGAGTCTTGCCCAAGTGCAATATGATAGAAATTTGTATCCTCCCAAAAATCTCCCCCTGTCACTTTAAAGACAAGGTAGTATTTTTTATGTGATTCTTTATTAAATTTCTATGTGTGTATAAAAATCCCAACTTACCCTTCACTTTAAACTATTTCTGCAAATTTCAAATATTTTGACTCTTTCGGGTGAATCACTGATAGTGTCTTTAAAGGCTGATTCAGAGATTTTGAGATGTAATATTTTTGTGTGTATTAATTAAAAATAGTCAAAGCAAAGATAGTCACCTAAAATGCTCAATTCCAAAATTTGAGATGAACCAGATTTTTCATTGTGGTGCAGAAAACATTTTTGTTTAATTACAGTGCCAGAATTTTACAACAAAGATATATACATTATGATTTTCTATGTGAAGTACTTTGATTTGAGCTCAGTTATTTCACACAGTGATTAGTATATGGACAAACATTATGAATATGCAGAAAACATGATTTATTTGAAAACTGAAGGCACCCTCATCGGGAAATGAGTCGGCCTTAATCACCAATTTCAAAATAAAAAAATAAAGAGTAGCACTAATATGAAAAAAAATCCCTTCATGGGGCAGGACTTAGATGCTCTTTTCTCATGAAAACATTCATTTTGAAAGCCATTTTTTTTAAATGGGTATTTTTGGAAATTAATCTATTTTGAGAATGAGAAGATATCTAATTCTTTCACACAGATAAGCATGTGTGTTGTGTGTTAAAGCCAACAGATGGTTGGGGAGGCTTTAAATGACTAGATTGAATTCAATGAAAACAAATGAACCATTCAATTATGCTGGCACTACACAATTCATAATTGATTACTGCCTTTTTTATTCATATGAAGATTGATTCTAGTTACTGGTAACAATCAATATGCTCACTTCCTGTGGGAAAGAGTTAAATCTTTTGACCTTTTCATTTTTAAAATGATTCCAAAAATAATGTACAATGTTTTTTTTTTTCAAAAGCTTTCAAATTAATGTTCTCATGAGAGGATGCATGATTAGCAGCATGCAGCATGGAATTTGTGCCTCTTGTAGGATTGTGCCTTATCAGTGCCAGTTTTTCTTAACCCCCTGGGCACTACCCAGGCCCGCCCGTACGCAGAGGGGTGCAGTCGCACACCCCCAAAATCCACAAAAGGGGCAAAAGGTCCACTTTTTGATGATTTTGATAAAAGGTCCATAATATAGAGAAATTGACAAGAAAGTCTACTTTTTGGTGGTGAAATTGTCAAATAGTCCAAAAAAGGACCATTTTAGGGGGGTTAGGTCCATTTTTACAAAAAAAGTCCACTTTTTTGAAAAAAAAAGGCCACTTTTTCAAAGTCCCGCACCCCCCAGAATAAATCCTGCGCACGGCTATGGCAAGCTATTTGTGTAATAAATCCGATAAACTCAGTTTATCTCGATAAACTCAGTTTTTCGCTCAGTTTATCTCGATAAACTCAGTTTTTCGATCGAAAACTGAGTTTTTCAACCGATAAACTGAGTTTTTCCAGAAAAACTAAGTTTTTCGATCGAAAACTGAGTTGATCGATAAACTGAGTTTATCAATAAAAAACTAGGTTTTTCCAAACTGAGTTTATCGATTAACTTGGTTTATCAACTGATAAACTGAGTTTTTCGAAAAACCCAGTTTTTCTAGATGAAAAACTGGATTTATCGAACAACTAAGTTTTTCACTTGATAAATTGAGTTTATCGATAAACTCAGTTTTTCAAGTTGATAAACTGGGTTTTTCAAGTGCAAAACTAAGCTTTTCGATAAACCTATTTTTTGATAAACTCAGTTTATCGGATTTATTACACAACCAAGCCAATAACAAGACACTGGGGAGTGAAAAACTGAGTTTATCGATAAACTCGGTTTTTCGAATGAAAAACTAGGTTTTTCAAAATTGATCCACCCAGTTTTTCGAAAAACTGGGTTTTTCAATTGAAAAATTAAGTTTTTCTGGAAAAACTTGGTTTAGGCCTATCAGATGAAAAACTCAGTTTTTCAATCGAAAAACTGAGTTTTATCTAGATAAACTGAGTTTATCAGATTTATTACATAAATAGCTTGCCATATACGGCCCTGGCACTACTTACTTATCTGTTGGCTTCTAAGCTCTTCTATCATCACTATTTTGATTGGTTGTTTGGGAGGTGATTTCATGTAGTGAACAAATCAGAGGTACTGTAAGAATGTTAATATGGTTTACACCTGGGGGGTACTCACAATGGATATGGATAATTAGGGGTCTTTGGGTGAGAGGCAGCCAAATTGCCCCAAAATAGGGTTTTCCGAGTGACAAATTTGCAAAATTTTCCAAAAAATGGGGTCTTTGGGTACGGGTGAGATTTTTGCAAAATTGTCTAAAAAATAGACGTCTTCGGGTGAAAATTTACCAAATTTCCCCCAAATAGGGGGTCTTTGGGTGAAATTTAAAAAAAAGAATATGGG
>JAMKCH010035813.1:0-32389 GCA_023653785.1 Ophioderma brevispina
AGGTGGCAGTTCGTGTCAATTTCTGGAAAAGGATGCTGACATTACTGCGAGCAATTACCAAACTTGAAAAGCATGCTGTCATCAGCTCACAGACCATTGCTATTGTATATGTGCTAATCCCGGGCTAATCCATCTTTCACTTGCCAGATCAATACTTACTACAAGCCTAAAGTCCAATGCCGACCCTGGTCTGAATGCTTTTGAAGTGTGTCACAAAACCAATTCCCCGGCTAGATACCCTGTAAATCCTGTCAGGGATATCAACACCATGTTTTTCTTTTTCCAGAAATTGCCCCGAACTGCTAGTATGTCTGTCGTATGTCTGAATTGTTTTTTATGCCATTATGTCGCTTTAAGAGTCCAAATTTTTTTTTCAAGAGTTCTGATATTTTTCTTACCGAGTTCCACCAGTTTGTCAAAAGTTTTTTAAAGAAATTCATCCATATGGCGATTCGTGAATTTTCTGCATTTTACCGCAGTCTCAAATTAGCGAAGGCCCACAGAACTAGAATTGGCCCAGAATAAATATATACTAGCTACTATTATTAACCTTGTATTCATGCTGCTAAACGGACTTGTTAAATATGGCTGTGTAGCGAGTTTCAACTCGCGTTTACTAAGACTACACGGACGAAGGGGGAAATCCCCTATTGCACCAGGACTATGTGAAAAGCTTAAAGTGACTAACAAGCTAATTTTTAATTTAAGTATGTTTTAAACCCTGTCCTTTTGCGGTCTGAAAAAATAATATGCTACTGCCATATAGATTGGCCTTATAACAGAATAACTAATAAATTTTCCCATTGAAGGTCGCCATTGGTTTTACGTTGCTCTGCATTGGTGACGTTGTATTACTTGAGAAGTCAATAGACATAAACAGGTGTCTAAGGAAATGCTATGGTCCTCCTGGTCCGAAGATCGGTTATATAGTGTTCCAGTAGAAAAGCAGTAACGATCGATTAAAATCTGGGGCTGATTCTTGAACAGAACATAGTTGAAAGGTTTGGTTATTCCATTCACGGCTCCTTATTTCAGACACACTATGTACTATATCCATGTAGGCAGTTCAGGTGAAATAATGTGTCTGCATCCTTGGGTTTAAAATGTATGTTTGTTGTGAAAGAGACTCTTCAGCAACTCAGAACACTTCGAATTTTTGAAATCGTACATTCCCCGTTTTGCAAACGTATTTCAAATTTTTGTACTCGTACTAACATGGCCATTGGAGAACTAGTGTCAAGGTCAAGTCTTTATTTTTCTTTATTTTGGCATGGCACCATGGTATTGTCCTCTTTCACCACAACAATATGTACAGAATCTAAACGATAAAAGGGATACCCTTATTTTTAGGTTATTTTCCTGATATATGTACCTACAGATACATAACTTATAAGTATTTATCTATCCATTTACCAACTAATTTGAATAATTTTTGAGGATAATGTTTAAATTTATGTTTTTCAATGAAAAGGGAAATAACCATTTGCTTAATATAGATGTACTTTAAGAAACTTACATCCTATCATTCTGCAACTGCAGATTTTCTCTAATACACTCATATACAGAATTTTGCAGGAACAGAGTTTATTCGATAGCCTTACTTAACCCTAATTAGCATATTTGACGCACAACATGAGGGCAAAATTGCATTTTTAAAAGCACCAATGCAAACATCTGAAATTCGGAATTTTTTCTATGAGCATAAACAAACATAATTATGAACCAATGAGCCTAATAAATGCGCTTAAATGGCCTAATCAACATAATTATTTTAACCAAAAATGTGCAAAATTTAAGATTTTTGTTATTTTCGTGCATTTTGTGAGAATTACAAGCTATCATTCTGATTGTTATGGTTGTCCCCTTCACACCTTACCAACACAACTATGAATAGAGTGAGTTGTATGAAACGTTACATAGGCTAATTTGCTATTGCTGCAAAAAATAGCATATTTGATATGTTTATTAAATTCTGCATTTGTCGGAAGTTCACAAGCTATCAATCTGTAAATTTCATGCGTTTCTTTTTTCAACCTGTACAAACACAACGTTGTACAAATTTGACATATTGTTTATCAAAGCGCAAAATGTATTTAAGGCTGTTTAGACCCCCGTGTTCAGGGCATCGTCCCCCAAAGATGCCATATTTTTAAAGGGTTGCCACTCTCACCCAAAGTCCTTATTTTTTGGAAGAATTTCTGGAAATTGACACTCAAAATAACCCTACTTGTTGCAAATTTCGACGTTTTTATAATTTAGCATATTTTTCGTCCAAATCACACCTATTTATGGGCAATTTGGCGTCTCTCTCACCCTAAGCCCTCTATTTTTCCATGTTTACCGAATGCCTCTGGGTTTGAAATCTCTAGCCTTACAGCCCCTATATTTCCACGTTGAGTGAATCCCCCCCCCCCGTGAAAATTAACTAATGGCAGGGTCATTATTTTCGCCAGGGGGGAATGGAGAAACAGGAATACAGGGGAATGCGAAGCGAAGCGAGAGGAGGGCACATGAATTTTTCATCAAGAGCGAGGAGGAACAAGAGCTTTCCAACTTTTTCATTTAGGAAGCGAGGAGGGAATGCGACCTTTCCTCGCCGAAAAAAAAGTTGAAACCTCCATTTCTAAGGTTTGTAATAAATATTGCCCCGCCCCTAATGTAATTAATAAGCATATCCTTCAAGAAGCATATTGATGGGACCGGCTATAAGGGCAGAACAGAAGGTTACCAAACAAGTGTAAAATTTACGGCAGATTTATAATGGAAAGTGCATTTGGTTTTGAAATGCTTCATACTACATCGAAGCCCATACATCGCTACGAAAGCGGCCTTTCTTCCCCACAATACCGGCACAATCGGATGATTTCATGTCATATAGGCATGTATTACATACTCAATATTTCAATGAGATACAAAAACTATATATATATTTGCGATCTTTAACATTACAACTGTCATAGCGCTGCCACGTGGCCACGTGAGCGCAACATGCCGCAATAGTGTTGCCATTACAAACAACAAAGTTGGCGTGCAAGCTGGGTCCTTGGTGGCACTACGCATACTCATATGAGTATTCTTTTCGGAGCGCTGTTAGTGATCATTGCTTTTGATAAAAAAAATAAACAAATTCTGGGATCCTATGTAATTCTGCATATATTGTTGATTTTCTGGAATATTTCGTGTGGATAAAAACAAAATCGCGATATTTTTCAAAAAATTCCAATCTCAGCAACCACACATCTTGATTCACCAATCAAACAAACACCCAGCTGTAGCTTGTCATCAGAACTTTACAAAAATCACACTCTCAAGGCCTGTAACCAGTCGGCAAACGCTCTGATTTCCACATTTCGTCAGTCACCGCTAGTCAACTCTTAAATGCTAAACTCATCAAAAGTGGGGCAAAAGCGGCGTGGGATGTTTACCACGCGTTTTCAATGGGGCTTTGAAGGGCTCGAAAAACGTAGTTAAGGTTTGTGAGATGAATTATCAAGGTATATACACGCGATAGCTACCAAACTACATCTTATTTTCGATCCGTTTAGAATGTTAGAGGGAAGATATGCGGCAACAACATATTTGAGTGGGAATTACATTGGGATTAGCATTATTTTGAATTAAATTGATGGTTTCTTCTGAGAATGTTTTTTTGTTCTCTACGCACCCTCACACACACCGTTCAGTGCCGTAGATCGGTCACCGATTACGTATAGTACCTGAACTGCTACATTACCATCATGATTTCTATTTTCCGGGGCCGATCAAAATTGGCTGCAATAATACGGAAGATATCATAAACGTTTTACTTTGTGTATCAATAATATAGTGGTCCCGTTTCTGACTGAAAAAACTTAATTTAAAAAAAATGTATTTCATATGTTAAACGTAAATCATATTAGCCTGGCATTTCGCTTTAATTGTGAATGAGAATCTCGGATGAGAATGTTTGCATCCCGGGGTTTCGATTCCGTGATGTAGCAGAGATTCTCCCGTGCTTTTGGAACATGCAATAACTTTCTTCCATGATATTATTTGGAGGAATTTTTGTCCGAATGTTGGAAAAATGTCAATGACCGACAGTCACAGCACGGCAAATCATGCCAATTGCGTGAGTGAACGTGTCAAATTCTGCTACCTTCCCATGTGCACTGCATGCAGTCGACTCCTCTTCTTAAGAACAACGCTGCACCAATCTTAGCATTTGATTTTTATTTTTAATTCCACCACTTTTTTTTAAAATGAAACTTGAAAGTCCCTGGAAATATATTTTGAGCAAATGCACACGACTGTAGTACGTATTCAATGGTACAATGAATACTGTATAGGTAGTGCCAGCTTGGTATCATCGCTCCCCCCTGGGACCGTCCTTGACATTGACTGATTTGAAGAAAAAGGGTGGAATTTCATGATGCCAACCCCTCATGTCAAGCCGATATTTTTTTTTGGGTGGGGAATTTGGGTGGGGAACAGTGGTGTTGTTTTTTAAGTTTTGTTTTTTTTTTTATTTAATATCACGACTTGCCACTTTTTTGTTTCTTTCATTGTTTTTCCCTATTCTGGAGCTCATGGCACTGTAGTTTCTCTCGATGCAACCAACAGCAAGGCCCATTTCTACGTCTTTTTGGGTGATGCCTAGCAGTTTTGTTGTGGTTTTGTTTTGGCTGTTTTGTGCTCGGGTGCACACTGTTTTTGGAAATTTTTGTGCTTAGGTAACAGACAACACTGATTTTTTTTCCTTCTAAACATGAGCTGCAGGTAGTGCTTGCTTTTATTCATTTTTTGTTTGTTTGTTTTTCACTTCAGATCATTTGGTGCAGGAAGTGGGTTTGTCTTTGGTCTTTTTTATTTTTTTTTACAAAGTTGGTAGAGTGCCATGAAATAAAACACTTACCTTGTAAGGGCAGAGAAATGATGAGTAGGCGATTTTTCAATCGTGATGACTCTTTCCCAGTAAATAAGCAATGGTGATGAAAGAAAACTTCATTAGACCAGGATGAAAATTGCATCAAGCAGCTGCTATGCTATGCTGTCACATGGAGTTAATTTACAACCCTTAACACCTTTCAATTACATATCCCTCAATCAAACCTTGTTATCAATATTATAAGCTTTCTAAAACAGGAAAGATATTGAGGAGTGGTATAGCCTACTTGCTAGGTAGGTAGTTTCTGTAAAGTGCTGTGTTAATCTATGTGATATGCATTGGAGAAGTGGAAATTTGTATAGGTGTTTTAATCCTGAAAAAATATGAATAATGAAAAGTGACCGCCCCCATATTTTTAAACTGCAACAGGAAACTAAAAATCCATTGTGAAGGGCCACTAAATGACCCCGTCATGGACCTCTTAAGCGGAAAAAAGTATCCAGATATTTGTGCATGAAGGAAAAATTGCAGAGAAACAAGAAACAAAAAAAGCTGCATTTCTGTGATTTGTGAAAACTTTGAGTCCAAACAGCGAAAACTGATCAAATCAACGATTATTGTCAAAGTTATGACTGGATTTTCAGTCAAAAATAATATTAAAAAAAACTTTTTTATATACGTTATTTATGGATGTAAGCAGACATCACAAATTAAAGCAGATGGTTTCAGCATCGATCCATCGATGGCCCAATTTTGCCCAAATGGTAAGATAACTGTAAAAAATAAAGTTGTCAAAGAAAATTAATGCATTTTTTTGTGTGTCTGTGTGTTCGTCGCACTTATGTGAGATCTTGGAACCGACATTAGTTTCGCGATTACTGGCTTTCTTGGAGTGTTGTGTTTTTAATACCTGTTTGAAAACCGTTTTTGCAATACCGGCTTTCTCGATAGAAGTACCCCCGAAAATGCAAACGTGCGCTCTGGCGCAGGCCATTTGCTAATCGAAACATCGAAAACCTTATCAAATTCATATTTGGTTGATTTAGGTACTGGCCATGGATATGCGAACAAACCTGCAAGTAGTTGGCTGAAATCCGTGTTTTTATTCGTAATATTTATTAAAAGCCTTTACCGGTGAATATACCAGACTTTAAGCGTGAAAGTTTTACAATGGCCAATACACGTTTATGACTGAGAGAACCAGGCAGTGGCTGGAACATGAAGGTTGGCTAAATTGTCATTTTTGCTGTGGGGACATGAAGTTGATGAAACGATACATGAACCACTTTTTACAAATCTGACCCCTCTTAGTTTTGCTTTTAAGGCCCCCTCGAATTTTGACCTGAATAATACCCAAAAATTGCAGACTATGCTGAATTTCTTCATTTTGCACTGCACATTTTGTTTAGTACCATTAATTTTCAATATGAATATTATATTATTCAAAACAAATGAGCTTTTAAATGGCTTATACATAGAAATTACATTCTAACCACTCTTCAGATTTGGCCGGGGGGGGGGGGGGTCTGAGAATTTCCCCTGATGGCGATTCTTTTAAATTGCCATAAAAAAGCTGTAATTTTAAAAGCAAAATAAAAAAAAAAATACTCATTAATATTATTTTTTTAACACAATCTCAAGTTTTAGGCTACAGAAACAAATTAGTTATCTCTGGGAATGTTGCTATTTTTGAAAATGTTGTGTTTACATATTGTATTTTGCAAGTTCACAAAAAACAGCAGAAACGTATATATTATATATATATATATATATATATATATATATATATCTATAATATATATGTGTGGGGTGTGTGTGGTGTGTGGGAGAGATTGGAGCTACTAACCTCTTGTGAATTACTGTCATATTGTAGAAATAAATACAAACTGTGTGAGAAATACGCGCTTCTGTCATAAATTTCTCACACAAAAACACACACACACACACACACACACACACACACACACATGTATTTATATCTATATAGATATATATATACATACATATATATATATATAGATATATATATATATATATATAATATATATATGCTTTGGGCACAAATTCTCAAGTCAAGTGAGTAAAATGAATACAATGTGACCGCTTTAAATAGATTTTTTCCGAAAAAAATGAGTGGTTTTACATTTGTTCCTTACATAAAAACTGCTAATGAAAACCGCGCAAAAAATATCGTTCCCCGTACCCAAGTGCGCTCATGTCGCTCAACAAAGTCGAACACTGTCTGGGTTGTCCACAACTAAATGAATGTGTACACCTGGATATTTCAAACCAAGTCAATGAACTACATTTCGAGCTTTGTTAACAGGAAAAGCTTCTTTCCTAAAAACAAAAAGTTGTGTTTTAAGGGCTTTTAAAGTCAAATTAAATTTGTTGTGCCTTCACAGTTATATATTCATACCATATCACTGCTAAGATGTTCAGGCAAACCCACGTTTGGACGAACTTTATGGTGATTAAAATGCAGATAAACGAAGGGTAGACTTCCATGGTCTGTTGCAGAGGTCGATTGGGAGGAAAATAACATTACCTTTTTTAGTGTGCCCATCACTACATTACTTTTATATTCTTTCTTGCAAGAAGTTCCAAGAAGTTTGTGTATTGTAAGTGCAGCTCTAGTGATCATATCAAACACTGGAGAGAAAATATTATATAACCGTGTTTGAATTGCCCCAAACACAACGTGGAATGACTATGGAATGTTCGTGATAATTTTGTCTCATAAAAGTAAAAAAAAAAAACACTTGATTCTGAATTGCTGTTGAAATCTGGAGAAGTGGAGGAAACCATTTTAAATTAATTCGCACTTTCAACACTCCTTTATCAGGTTTTGGCCTGATTTCAGCCAACGTTTCTACCCACTCATAACATTTTGAAGGATGTGTGACCTATGATCGCTCCGAGAGAGAGAGAGAGAAGAGAGAGGAGGGGGAAATGAAGCGATGACGACAGGACTTAGCCTTTTAATAATAGATTTGTGTACACTACACAATAACGTTGTATAAACGGCATTTTAATGCGCCTTTGCCAAAGATCAAACGCCAATAACATGAAAATAGGACCATTAAAGCGAACAATCAAGAGAAAGATAATTTTCAGAGGTGATTTGAAGCTGGTGACTTTAGGTGCACAGCGGATAATGGCTGGGATCACGTTCCATTGCTTGGGAGGGCATCACCAAGAAAGCCCCTATCCCCGGCACATTTGTCTTTGGAAATAGTTTAAGACCCCACTCCTCAAAAAGTGAATAATAACAGGCGTTGACTGGAAAAAAACCTTATTAAGAACTTATTAATCTTGAAGAAATTGGTTATACATTGGTGAGTAAAAAAGGAAACCCAAATGCGCCCCTATTGTAAAAAGTTTAGAGTGCAACATCTTAATGACATTAAAGTTTCATTAATAAGTTTCGTTGAAACAAACATTATTCAATTCCCTTATGTTAACTGAAGAGGGTTTATGGGCTGTTGAACCCAGAGACCATTTTTAAAAACACTCTGACCACGGCATCCCCGGGGCGGCATCTTAAAGGTATGAACCAAGATGTGGATTCCGGTTCAAGGCGAAGTTTGGATGGCAAACGTCAGCAACTTTTCGGCAATCGAGTTGTCGGAATTAGCCATCGAGTTGAATGGCCTTCAAGGTGACCACAGACGTACCATGACTTCTGTGTTAAGACACATTCAAAACCAGGTTTATTGGAAAAAGAGTAGTAAGCTTGTTGTGTTCATTCATCGCTTTAGAGTGATCAAGTAGAAGGCAGCGGTACAGACGTTACGCATAAAGAAGGAATACAACGAAAGTTTAGTACAAGCTTAATGGTAACACTGAAATAAGAACCATTTACAAGAGTCAATTCCGACAACTCGATTGGCCAACGGAACAGTCATTGTAGACGATTTGACAATGGACGGGACGATGAGGCGATGAAAAAAAATTGACACACACGTTTGATTGATGTGTTAATCCAAAACCTTTCTCCTTACCTGGTAAAACAAAGTCTTAGTTTAGAATGGACAATAAAAACCAAAGAAATTGGACAGCTATCATCATTTTTACATGCCGTCCGGGGATTTGCAGTGTACAGAGGGTAAATTGGTTTCTCATGTGCAAAGCCCATAACTTTTTAAGTACACACGGGATTTTTTTCGCGCGCCATGTTTTAAACGTTAAATTATTTTTTACCCAAAATTTTAGTAATTGCCTAACGATCAGTTGCGCATATTTTAGCGACCATGTCGTTCTATGAATAATTAGCATAAATAAATATTTGGTTAGCGCTATGTCAATATGTGTTTTGCCCTGGGTTGCTGGGGTTAACTTTTAAAAAATGTTTGTTTCAGCATGGAAATGTAGTGATTTTGTATTTGCGGGAGAATTGTGTGCGTCATAAAAAGGTCGGTTTTGGACCGCCATTGATCAGTACAACGGATTTTCATTTTTTTCTGTGTTTTGTTGTTTTGTTATGTTTTTATATTGTTTCGTTTTTTTTCTAAAAAATCCTGGCAAAGTGTTTTTACAGCCCGGGGCTTACATGAGGCCCGAGCCCCCCCCCCCCCATGCACCAACGGGAGGTGCATCAGACCTATATGAACTTAAGTGTTAAAGTAGAAAATTTAATTGGTTATTTGAAATATCAATAATAACCAGGCTGGAATGAATAAACAACTTTGCAACCCCCGGTTGCAAGCAAAGGGAGACTGCTGTGCGACAATTCAAGGACTTTAATTACGTTCCGTATTGGAAATGAAACACCTCTCAGTCACGCTCCAGACTAGTAGCTACATTATAGTTAATACATTAAGTGCTGAATGATGAATGCAGATGAAGTTGTTAAACAACCGGATTTTTGGCGGGCCGACCAGCACTGCAAGCTTAAGCCACGTTTGATAACGTTGTAAGGAATTATTGTGGACCATAAAAAGGATGTTGAAATTGAATACAATTATATAATGGCGGAAATTTGCGCTGCCTTTAATTTGCATGATTGGTATGTGAGCTGCCGCTCTACATAGTCCACACAAGTAAAACCCAACCAGGATTATTAAGACGACGAAAGTTCGGCCGCCTTGCCATGAAATGATACACAGCAAAGCTCGTTTCGGGAAAGGATAAGCTGAAAGCAAAAGAAAAAAAGGACTTGTTCTTAAATGGGCATGAAGTACCAAATTTGAATCTATGACAAAATTAAAGTCAAACTGGATTAATCCAGGAAAGTGAGGAGGGGAGGGGACGTGAAAAGGTAAAAGAAAAAGAATTGTCGTAATAATAATGTTTTACATAACCTTCGCGAAACTAAGAAAGTTTGTAAAAACATACAGAGGAAAGCTTACCGAATTGACGAAAGAACGTCTGTGTTTTCGACGGTAATTGTTGCATTAAGTTTAACATCCTGAAAAACAAAATCAGAGATATCATCAAACATAGACGATTGTTACATAAGGCAACATTTTTTTAAATATTTGAAAAATAGTTTTAGGGGTATAAGACCTAGTTTACATTATACATACTTATATAAATCTCGCCCCCTCCACAAACAACCACTTATGGAATCCTGTGCCAGCAATGCTCCATCCCGGCAAAAAGTCACAAAACAGCTCATAAGCCCTGAAGCTGCGTTTTTCACAGTCGTAGCGTTACAAGTAGAGAAAACCCATGAACCCAATAAGTTGCAAGTTCAGCCACACTCCAAAATCGTTTGGTAAGCAATTCTTTCAACACAATGTTAGACAGTATGATTAAATGTACAAGAGTTGGTATCAGAGTTGGTTGATCCTTCTCTTTTAACAGTCCTGATTGAGTTATCACTGTTGATGGAGTTTCTCATCAATTTATACACTCCCATATCAACAGCATATCGTCCAAGGTCAACATAAGGGTTTCACCCACGATAATTGCATTTGTTACGAAATGCGAATGAAAAAAATCATATTATGAGAACTAGTGTACCCTAGAAACCTAAATATGTAGTTGTTACATTATAATGTTGGCCGTTGTAGAGGTCTATTATATCAGAATTCTTAATTTTGTATGTTATGGAAGGAAAAAAAATAACATTATAATGGAACAAAATAAATAGACATTAGTTGAAAGAGAACAAACTGGTACGAAATAAAGAAAAAAATCGGTGTGTGATTACTGCTGCTGCTGCTGATTATGATGATGACGGACGTGACGATGAGGATGATTGTGCTTGTTTTTTAAAAAAAGTGTTTATTTGTTTTATTCATTTAATACATGGGTTGAAATGTAATGGATATGTTTGTTTTAGTTTTTTCATATACAATTTTTCTTTGCCACCAATGTTTTTCCAATACAAGATTTCAGGGAAGAATCCGAAAAGCATGGGTGGTCATTTTGAAAATGTTTCTTGTGGTTTTATAAGGGGACGAAATTTGTTGTAACAGGGGTAAAACAATCTAAAAGTGTTTTAAATTCGTGCCCACATCACATACGGTCGTATTTTACAAAACACGTGTGACCGAGAAATAGCCCCATTCAAAATCTACCGCGACATTTTCATGTTATACGTTTTTACATAAAACGAAGCATAAAATAACATCTGACTTTACTGTTTTGAAGAAAACATTTTAAAGTCCAATATTAACCATAATTCCAACTTTTAAACTGCAATTATATTAATCTTTAAGTAGGTTACAAAGTTTTATAAGTCTGTACGTGAAATCACAAATAATGTTATATTGAAAATACCGACGCATTATACACCGTTGTTTTTTTCAATGTGCGTAAAATAGATCCCTATGTGAAAGGTGCTTACGAAATACGATGAAAAACGTAAAAAAATAGGTCTGTATGTGGAAATCTTTTATTTTAGGGATCGGCACAAAATAGAACGCTATATCAAACACGTGTAATGAATGGCGATTTTAAAATACGACAGTATGTGAATCGGATATGATGATTTTCCGGAAAAAATTACAAAATTCTATTATTAAACTAATTAAGTAGGATCCTCACATTTGAAACTTTGTTGATGCAGAAGAAACTCGATGACTAAGTAAGAGGCGGTTCGCAAAAACCTCCAAAAATGTGAAAATACGACAGTATGTGATGCGGGCGACGAATTTTTAAAATTTATTACCAGTCTGTCCGGCTGCTCATAAGGTTTCTAAAAAGGTTAGTTTGCCCTATCTACGACTATTGTTTTAGTACAATAAGGCTCAAGAAAGTTCAAGTCATTATTTATAGAATAGTCCGATTTGGTTGAAAATGAAAAAACTGGTTTTAAATCGTTTCATTGGGTCATACTAAATAAGAAATGTATATATCTTCTGTGTTTCACCTTTAAAAGTGAGACTTTTAGAGATATGACTAGCGTGGTCTCCCAAAGACCCTGTGGACCATGCCATATTTGCCCTCTTAATTATTATCAAAACGTTCTTGACAAAGCGACCTTTATATTTTCGGCTTCTCACTGTAAGACGAACAATTTGGCACCGTTTGAGAACAAACGCATGAATCCGAAAATTTTACCCCCAGTGTGACCTTGACCCGTTTTTTTACCTTGTAATCTTGTACTATAACACTCAGGGAGGGCAAAAACATACCTTTCTCTAATCCTGAAAAGGACCTGAACTGAATGTTTATACTTTAAAACAAATTTGCCCCCTTTTATATTTGCCCCCTGTATAAACAGTTGTAAAAACCTTGCCCCCCCAGAATTCATCCAAGAACACATTTTAAAAAATGACACCGATGCTTTTGAAATCCTCATACATTTTGATTTAGAAAACCTTGTTTGCAAGATTGTATATGAAATTTTCAAAAAATACAGGTCCACATGTACTAACGGGTGTGGCATTTGAACATGCTGAATAAGGTGGCTATGGGCCCAATTTAAAATGCTGCCGTTTTCAAAATGCCGTTTCTAAAATGGCCGCCATATTAGGCAGGCAACCAGTATTAAATGTTGCAAAGAACAAGTTTATGC
This sequence comes from Ophioderma brevispina, assembly GCA_023653785.1. Classification (NCBI taxonomy): domain Eukaryota; kingdom Metazoa; phylum Echinodermata; class Ophiuroidea; order Amphilepidida; family Ophiodermatidae; genus Ophioderma; species Ophioderma brevispina. Next base: position 12,834 of record JAMKCH010035813.1, read on the forward strand.
ATTAAATAAATGCAGATTATGGTAAGTTGATACACTGGACACTTTGGAATGGGTGCCATTTCTATATTGGCAGGTAAAAAAAATCAGCTAATTAACAAATTCTACCATATTAGGGAAATTCACGATTAACTGATAAAGTAGTCAATTCCTTTTAAATTAGCTCACTTATGTTGAGAAAGGTTATGCTGGACCGTTTTGAATATGTGGTCAATTCAAAATGGCCGCCATTAAAAAATGGTTTACAATATTCTGTAAATTTACAAAAAAATTGGTTTCAAGTACCATATAAATCTTTATAAACACTTAAGTGCCCAAGGGGGGGGGGGGAAAATACAAAAAAGAAAAAACATTTTTATTTTTTTGCGATTTCCCGGTTACGCATAAGTTTTTAAGGAGTTTTTGCTAATTGTCTTATTTATGGATACGCTTCTCCTGATACCACAATTTAAATATCCGCCCACGCCTTCATTAGAATAATTAGGTTGTATCCCTGAGGCCCCCCCGCACCAAACGGAGTACCAAAATATCAAGATATTTTACTACTAAACAAATTAAAGTAATTAAACTTGGGATTATTGGCTTAGATAATTTGCAAATGATTATTGAATTGGTTTTATCTTGAGTAGATATAATGAATATTTTGTTCAAAACACCTATATTGAAGTTGCTGAGGAGGAAATGTTGCAAAACCCTCTTTTTCGGAGAGAGTAGTAACAATTTCGATTGGCCATAGGTCATAGGTCAAAGTTGGATTTCAATTTTGTATGTGGGCATGTGGTTCTTACGTGACTACCGGTTACATACACAGTATCAAATAGCAATAAATTTGTTTAGTGGGGGAAGGTGGGTCCTGCGCTATGTTGCATGAAAACTCTTGCATGCGTATACTGCTATAATGTAATGTTCATGCATACACATTTTCATCAGCCTGCTGTTTTAGTGTAAGACGTCTTACTACCACTCTGTGTTTGCTCGTGCATTAATGACCTTGGGCAAATTTGCTCTCTTAAATAGGGTTCCCCCTTCTAAAATCATCATTAAACTATTCGGCCTCCTATCTCATTTTTTTCATGAAATTAGTCGATTCAGTCTCATTGTTTCCTTCACTACTATAACCCCTCCATTTTGAGATTTTTTGAGCGACCACCGAAACTTGTGGCTCTACATTCACCAACTGTATTTATTACCTGCAAAAAAGAAATTTCATTAGTTGTTTTTATTGTTATACTTAACTTGTTGCATGCGTGTGTATGATGATTCGGCTTTTGCGTATGCTTGCATGCTTATCATTTTAAGTTCAATTATTATTTTCTGTTATTGTTGTATATATTTATGGATCTCAAGTCTGTTCAATTGTTGTAAACAATCAGGGACAAACGATTTCATCTTTGCGCTGTCTGATACCAGTCGGTCCATAACCGTTTGCGCTTTAAATTCTTCTGATAATGCCAATTGTTAGTCGCTGATTCTTGGTATTGTCAAATATTGTATGGATCACTTTATAGGGGGCACACATCAAAAAAAAGATGGAGCCACTCATCCATAAGTTGAATGTGCCTGTCCACAAATGAAAATGCTTACCTTGTGGTTCCAATGCGAGAAAAATTGAAACGATTTTTGGGATAATTAAAAATAGCGTGATGTTGACTTATGTGGTAGTGGAGTAATGGCTGTCTCAGAGCGTTTCATATTGTACAAAAATAGGTTTTATGAAGTTTGACGCTTTAAAGCTCCAAAGCCATTGGTGATTGGAATTGAAACTGGTAACGTTCAATAGAGTAAAGAATAGGAGGTCAGTGGGGTCACAGTACAATATTGTACATTGTACTGCCACATTGTCAACAATTTTACACTGGCAATATGATGTCATAGATTTCCCCGTACTTCGCTTCAGTTCACACTACACAGACAAGATTGACCCCCTCATTTTTAATTAAAATGTCATCTTTCAAATGAAACTGCTTGCAGGAAAATAGTAAACATCTGTAAATTTTGTGAAACGTGCCTCCTAATTCTACCATTTACCCATAATTGTGAAGATGAATTGTATTTAAACATGAATTAAATCAATTTTACAAATATCATTAAATTTCTTTGATGTAATTTACTTAAACTAAAAATTAATCCATTAAACCTAAACGATACTGACGATAAAAATTCTAATCTGAACAAAATTTACGATGTAAATAATATAACGATAAAGTAATTACCATTGTAGTGATACTTTCAAATGACTTTAACTAAACATCTAAATAGTTTTAACATTAGTCTGATTCCCACTTCATTCCCGCCAGCCTAAAGAAAAAATATTGATAGTATTAACCGACTTCTAAAAACACTAAATCATCCCAGAATTTCCCTTATTAGCTTTTAGTGAAACTTGGCTAAATGTGAAAATCACTACCTTCCTTAAATAGCATTGATGGTTACTCTATTGCCCATTGCAACAGACGTTTTAAAAGAGGAGGCGGGTGGGTCGCCTTATATATTTCCAATGATCGAATTTCAAGTCCGTCGTCATGATTTAAACCTAATTAATAGCGATGAATATGAATCCATCTTTTTTGAGATCGAAAGCTAACCCCAAAATACCATCGTTGGCGTCATTTACAGGCCCCCTGATAGATGCCCTCAACCATGCACCACTAAATTTATCCACACCACAATCCACATGATTTTTAATCGTCAAAAACCTACCAAGCTTCATTTGTGGTGATTTTAACATCAATTTGCTAAACACATCAACTCACTCTGATTAAAAGAATTTTATAAATATAGGTATCAGGAATCTTTTTATACACTTACTGACAAAACATACTCGCGTCACACAACTCGGAATCTTCCCTCATGACAATTCATATTTTCTAACGTCCTAAATCATAAAATTACACCAGGTGTTCTATACAACGACATAACTGACCCATTTCCCAGTATTCACATTATGAATACAACATAGGACAAAAAATAGTTTCAGTGGAATTCTAAAAATAAATATTACACCAAAAGAAAAATACAATGGCTATCGATCAATTCATTTAAAACTGAATTAAGTCAAACTATTGGGGGACGATGGTGTTAGAGATTACTTATGAGTAAATCATATAACATGTTATAATAAATCACTCTCCTTTACGATAAGCATTGCCCTAAAATTAATTAAAAGAAAATAAAAACAAACGTAAAGAAAGCAAACCTGGATACTGCGGGAATAATTAAAACAATAAAACTAGAATACAAAACTATACATAAAATTTATAAGCATCCCAATGATATTAACAAAAATAACTATATTACATTTAGAAATAAATAATTTTTTATTTTTTTTATTTTTTTTAAAAAAAATACTATCTAATACAAATTTAACATGTACAAATACCAGAATTTACAAAAGCACATGGCAAACAATCAACAATGTCATGGCAAAAATTCCAAGACCTAAGGCTCCCTTACTATTTCTGGATGGCTTGTCAAGATTCAGACCCAGAACTCATCTCCAAAAGTTCAACTCCTTTTTGCCACTGTTGGTCCTGAACTTGCCTCTAAGATCCAGTCCTCTTCTATTTTTGATTTTCTTGATGATCCCATTCCACACTCCATCTTCTTAATTCCCATAGATGAAAAGGAGGTTCTTGACATCGTTTTTAAAAAATTCAACGGAATGAAAAGCGCAGGCTCTGATGATGTTAGCCCCTCGATCGTTAAGCGTGTCATCTTTCAATTCTCCAAACCCCTACCTACATCCTTAAACCTTTCCTTATCGACTGGTATATTCCCCTCAGCTCTCAAGGTTCGAAAGTCATTCCTGTCTTCAAAAAGGATGATCCCCCTGTCTTCTTCCAATACCGCCCTATACCTCTTCCATGTTTTCCAAAATCCTTGAGCGTCTTATCTATAATAGACTGATTAATTTCTCACCCGCTTCAATCTTATCCTGACAACCAATATTGCGTTCGCAAACACACAAACAGGACCTTGACTCTTCGGGAATCTTCTATAACAACATCTCTTCTTCCCTTGCTCTCAAACTATCACTAATTGGTATCTTCCTCGATTAGCCAAAGCCCTTGACACGATTGATCATGATATTCTACTTGCCAAACTCACCACTATGGTATTTGTGGTCTTCCCTTAGATTTATCTACAGTTTATATATCCAAGTAGATTCCAATCACTCTTTTGTTTCACACTCTTCTGACCTCTCACAGTTTCCTGTGGTCTTGTACCTCAAGTTCTAGACGGGTGTCCCTTGCTTTTTCTCCCTCTATGTCAAGGAGAATCATTCTTCTTCAAAAACATCTCCTTTGTATTATTTACTATACACAAAAAACTTAACACACTCTCAAACATATTTAACAAAGAGTTAATAAAATATCACAATGGTTTAAAGCCAACAAACTTTCGCTTAATGTATCAAAAAACTAACTATATTAATTCACAAAGAAAACACATGTACACACCACCAACCAAACATCATGATGGACAATACAACCATTCACCCCGTAGACCATACAACATTTCTGGGTTGTAATTGTAATAATTGACAAAATTTCCTGGACATATCATATCTCCAAAACATACAAATCAAAATTTCTAAGAACATCGGGACTCTTAGAAAACTCCGCAACACCCTTCCCAAATTATATATTTCTTTATACACACTAACTTGGTTATTACTACCGTACATATCTTACAGAAATAGCCGGGCAAATACAGATCCATAACATTAGATAATAAACCACTGTCCATGGACTTCTCCATATTCGAATAAATTGGACAATATAGTGAAACCTTCAAAAACGAAGCCATACGTCTCAGTAATAATATTGAATACCAAGGTCACAAATATCTATTTTACATCGGTGTAAAAAAATCAGGGCTTTCAAATTTTTGATTTAAATAAACTACAAACAGCAATTTCAGTATCGTGACAACTACAAACACCTACAACTCATTTGCTAACATTTTCCAACATAGTGATATACACACAGATAACACCAGAAATGGCAACATGATACTTCACAACAAACCCTCATCAAGCCTAATTAAGTACTCAGTAAAATACCCTTGTCCCGAGTGTTAAATTATTCCAATGGAAAATTCATTTTTAAATAAAACTAAAAAATTAAAAAAATAATGCTTTTAAATTTAATCTAAAACAAGAAAATAATGAAAAAACTTAAAAATATTTAAATTGAACTTTTTTTGATTCAGTCATAAACATGTCATCCAGTATTTTTTTCCTTCAATTTTCTATAGTGATCTCACTCAATAATTTGCAATACCTTTTGATATATCATGCGGTTGCACTGCATACATGATATTACTGCATTCTCTCGATTTCTTTCTGTATATCATGCGTGCAGCCGCTTGATATATGTCTTCCTCTAGATTTCTTTCTTCTTTCTTTCTTCTTTGTACCTTGCTCAAAATGCTACTAGTGCCAAACGGCTGGGCCGAATTTACCAAATTGGTCAGAAGAAGAAACACTGACCCAAGTTACACCAGGGGTGTAAATAGTTTGACCTTTGACCTCTCGTAGGGGTCAATAGAGGGTCAAAAACTAAAACATCTTTTGAGGCCTACTTCTTCAACAGATTAGGTGCGCTACGAACGAAATTACATGAGAATTGTCTTTGGTCAGTGTATACAGCTTGTCACAGAAAGAATAATATCGGAACTCATTAACATTCAAAATGGCGGCATTATCTAATTAATATGCAAAATGCTATATCTCAAAATCGATCACCTGGATAGGTGATGTCTGCGCAAAAGTTGCGGATAATGTCGAGACGAATCACTGACAGACTATTGGCAATAGGGGGTCACGTGCAAGATATGCAAATGAGCTAATTACATGCAAAAAAAAACGCTATAACTCATTAACCAAGTAGATATTTATGTCAATTGTTCACAAGAACCACTGGAAAAAAGCTCTATTTTATGTGCACATGTGGGATCAAAGGTCAAATGGGGTCATCTGAGGGTTCAAATATAAAAGAAGCTTAATAGACCTAAATAGCTATGTCATATTGTAGGCATCAATGAAAAGTGAAAAAGATTCCACAGTGACCTTCCGCTCTGGGAGCCATCGTTAAGGGGTCCAAGGTCAAAAACACAAAATATTAAAGTTGCTTATATTGCTAGCATACCTATGCATTGTAGGGCTCAAGTTCCAACTCAACGACAGATGAAATATAGTCTACATGGTCATTGTGTACCCAACGGCCCATCTGGGAAAACTTGATATTGATGATACCACTGTCATTTCAAGTCTTTGTCTACTTCACATTCACTGACTGGCATAGTATCTGGAGTCGTTAGTTTTTATATTATGTTACTTAGATTAATTTATAATATGTTATATGCTAATTTATTTTAAGTTTAATTCATTCAAAGTGCAATGAATCATAAATCATTGCAAACTCTTTGGGACCTGTAAAAAATTAGATTGGGGGCAAAGGGTCACATGGACAGTCCAAGTAGTAACCGCATGATATACCTGTACTTTCTAAAGCACAATCGGCCTAGTTCTTTATGTCTTCTTTCTTTGCACCTTCTTCAAATGCTACTAGTGCCAGATGCTTTGTAGGATTTGTTGAACCAAGAATTGGCACAAGAACCCCGACCCAGCTTCATATAGGGTGTTAAACAGTTTTGGACCATAGGGTCACGTAGGGTCAATAGCTGCCATTGTCGGCGAACACCCTTTTCCCTACTTCACCCGAGTTCGAATGTGATATCGATGCATTCGGTCACAGTGATTGCCAGATGCCTGGCCTTATGGCTTGTCACAGATTTCAATCCAAGGTAATTTAGGGTCAAAAAGGGGCAGTCTCTCTAACCCCTCTAATATTTCAAAATGCTACTAGTGGTACACAGTTAACGTGATCTTGACCAGACTTCTTCAGAATAAACCCTGACCCAAGTGCCCCACACATTGTGTTGACAGATTGGGTCAAAGGTCACAACAAGGGTTCATTAGGGGTCAATCGCTCTTACCCTCCTTTTTGCTGTTTCTGCCACAAATCAATTGCATAACAATGACGTGGTCAGAAGAACCGGCGCTGACCAAGGCCCATATGAGGTGTGTACAGATTGGGTCAAAGGTCTCACGTAGGGGGGTCATTACAGGTCAAGGCGCTCTTAGCATCCTTTTGGTGTTTTTGCACAAATTCAATGCTATAATCATAGAACTTGTCAGAAAAACCACGGCCCTAAGGCCCTATAGGGTGTTCACAGATGTGTCAAAGGTCACCTGGGACGATTAAAGGGGCATCTTGAATGAAAATATTGAAGACCTCACACAAGATATCAATGATAATCCGGACTTGGTCTGAAGAATTGCTGACCCAACCCTTATAATGTGTACATAGATTGGTCAAAGGGTCACATGGACAGTGCAAGTATTAAGTAAGAGAAGATATCAGTAGTTCCCACAATGCTTGCTGCAATGGAGGTTTTGTACAGGTACTGATGTTGATCGTTAGTGATGAAACATGGCTAAATGACAGTATGTCCAAACGTGCATTTTAAAGTGTCATCCTCTATAAAAATCGATTCACAGACTACTGTTACAAAAACTTCCATGGAAGCAAAGCAATGCTGTGGGAAGCTACAGATATCTTCTCTTAGTGCAAGTAGTACGCATGTTATACTCGTGCTTTCTAAAGCACCATCGATGCCTATTGATCCTCTCTTTATCGTTCTTTACTGGTTCGCCAAGTTCACCATGTTCTTTTGCCCCTGATCTTGTTAAAAACAATAATTGTCAATGTCCTTGTCCTGTATCATCCTGTTCTGGTCTTGTCTTGTCATGTCTTGTCCAGTAGTTAAAAATATAATCATAATCATGGTATATTTTAGGTGGGGTCATGCTCAAGTCCAACAGACTTATATGCCTCTTCTGCATTTGATATCATGCCATCATTTCAACATCTGTATATAGTTTCCCCTCTTAAAATGTCCAATATTTATTCCACTAACAACTGTAAATAATGTATCATATGTAATGTATTGGCTGTATGAAGATGCTAATAAAACTAATTTGAATGAGTGAATTGATAATTTACTTGTGTTAGTGTTATGAGCAAAACTCCCACGGGTGAAGTGGTTATCTAGGTTGGGTCCTAGGAACCCCCCCCCCCCCCTTGGCACTATCGAAGTTTTTTTAGCTTGGGGCACTTAAGTTACGTTATTTTCGGTGAGGGATGTATTACTGGACCAATTTTGAATAGATGGCCCGTTTTAATTATACACAATTTATCCTCATTTGGAAACCTGCTAATTGCATACCACATTGGTGTAAGCGCGAATACTCAAATCACCTAACGATCTGACAGGTTGGGGTCTTGATTGGAAGATGTTCCGTTATCTTATTTTATAAGACTACGGCGGTCTGTGTCACAGACTGCGAAAGAGATTATATTAGTATGCGCGAAGATAACGTTATCAATCGCTTTGTGGTCCGTCAAAGCGAGACGTATTGCAATGAAACTAAATCCAAATATTCCGGAAAACATAGGGGTTCTATGGAGGACTTTTGCATCAGAGGGTCCGTTACTATGTTTTGTTTTGAATATAGGTATCTAATGGGTCTTGAACTATAGAACCTTTTTGTCGGGTGCTTCGGTGCTCGCAAAGACGAAAAGGAACACGTAATCGCTACGGGCACCCCGCATCCATTTTTCCACAATGCCTTTCGGTATTATTCCAAGTCTTGAGAATTTTCGAACGCTGGTTTCAATTACGCCAACTTTTTAGAAACAGGATATACGTACTTAGGTCTTCCGCGGAGATGGTGATATGGTGATTTGTGCAACACAGTTGAGAAGGCGACAAATGCAGAAGCCCCTCAATGGCTGCGCGCCTATGGTCTAATGGCCAAGTCGTATAAACAAAGTGCATCAGTGCAGATTGCACATGGAAGAGTCCTGCAGATTCACCTGCTAGCCATTATAGCCCTTGGTGGCATAACTGTCATTGAAAATCAGATTCCTCCAAAAATTCTCCCGCCCTCAAATGGCGGATGTTTTTCCAATCTATTTGAGTGAAGGAGGGAAGGAAGGGACTGTGTTCCTGAAAACCAGTGCCCAGCCTGAATCTTGCACAAATGATGCATATCGAAGGAGGTTGGGGATCCACCTCCTCGGGCACAGGTTGTCGGGTTTTTGTCACAGACCTCAAGCGAGAAAAACACATCAATTGTCCTCGAACTTGTGGCCGTGTTCTCTCTCTGCAGCGGCTAGCACCAACAGTGAAGAAACAAGTTTCGACCGTCGTGTATCACGACTTGGTAACTACCTCAACATGGGGGGGGGGGGGGGGGGCAAAAAGGAACCCACCCTATAGGCAAAGCATGCTCATCTAAAAAGGGCTGAGTTCAGTAGCATTGGACGTGCAACGTGTTAAAACAGCTGACCATGAATGTTATGTGTATCATGCAATAAGAAACAGAGGATGTATTTGCCTAAATGCACTGGTTGAATGAAAGCATGACTGCGCCATGGGAAGGGTTTTTCTTTAAGAAATAAAGGGTGATTGTAGTAGCTTTATGGGCGAATAATGTCTCAGAGGTCGAAAAATAAATAATGGACGAGGCGCAGCGGAGTCCATATATTTTATTTTGGCCGGCCGAGGATACATTTGAGCCCATAAATAATACTGCAACGCTTTTATTTCTATTCCTTACCGAAACAGCGTGGATAAAATGAGAAAATGGCTTGGCGACCCATTTTGCAGAATAATGGGCAAGTAAACTACCATCAGGATGCTGCCTTTTCATAATGGGCAGCATAGGTAATAGAAATAGCTCATATAGTGCCATTTATGCAAAGAGAACTCGAATTGCTTCAGTGTTGTCACAAGAGGGAATAAAGATCGGGGAAGAATATCGACGAGGGGGTCTCCTAAGTCAGAGAGGGATGTCAGTAGATTGGGTATTCTTAGTGCTGCAGCAATATAACAGTTTAGGAGAGTGGTACCGGGATCGGAATAATAACATTGTCATCAAGCTAAAATTGACATGGAAAACGGGTGGTGATGACAAAATTGGAAAGTCGGTGGCAATTTACATCGACGCCATTCCAAAATGGAAGGCCCATCTTAAAGCCAAAACACCTTGGAAGACAATTTGGTTTGTAAAAATTTTTTTTTCTGGGTCAAGGAGATCAATAAAAAACTATTTAAAACTATACAATGTTGCATGTGCCGATGACGATATTCCAGATGGCTGAATTTTATTGACACAAAACCTTACATTTCCTATTATATAGCCAATGAAGATGACTGTGGTGTCAAAAATTAAGGATTTATGGGTCAGGTGGTCAATAAACTATTTAAAAACTGTCAGATGAATATTAAAAGTAATTGGAAGTTTTCATACGTCCCTATTTTCCAGATGAGTCAATATTAAAAGGCACACCTCTATACCTATGACTATACAGCACCTCTTTTTTTTTTTTTCTTTTTTTTTTTTTTTTTTTTTTTTTTTTTTTTTTTTTTTTTTTTTTTTTTTTCTTTTTTCCTTTTAGATGACGATTTGGGTGACAAGTGGTGTTTTTAGGTCAAGGATTGCAACAGCAATATTCTCAAAAACTGTCAGATAAGTCGTGAGTCATATTATTCAAGGACTACCACTGTGACACCAAAATTGTGAACCTTGAATATTCTATAGTATTCACCCAAACATACTATCTGGAATTGAATGGGAATTTTGATATTAGGCAATGTATTACTTTAACCCTCGTTCTACCGAAGGGGGGGGGGTGGTTGGTTACCACCCCCCTTCAGGTTTTTCACCGGCTTGCTAAAAACCCCCTTTTTGGATGCCAATTATTTAATTGTAATGTCAATTGACATATTCCGCTCATTTTAATCCAAAAACAAACATCCACCAGGGGATAGGGAACGATCGGGTATCCCAAAGTGATCGATAGGGGTGGGGTAACCACCCCCCCCCTCCGGAAAGAGAAGTACCAACATGCCCTAACACAACACAGGCACATCACAGACAATTGGTTTTGGTACCAAAGATGCTATGGTCCCTCCTCTTTCCATTGATACCAAAATGAGTACCAACATGCCTTAGAATTACGTCACAGTGACGTCATAAGTTCGCATGTCATTTTTGCAAAAGCCATTTCCATAGACACACACAGTGGAAAAAAAATTCAATTTTTTTGCCAAAAAAGGTAGAAAACAGAGTTTCATTGCGGTTTTTTGAACTCCTACTTGATGGGGAAAATGTCAGTTTATATAATGACATCATTTTTGAGCTATAATAGGGTTGTTTGTTTGGTCTGTATAAAATTGCGAAATATCAATTTTCCACCCTAATCAGTATTTTCGGACGTTCCTCAACATATGACGTCATGGTGACGTAATAATGGGGATGTTAGTACTTATTTTGGTACCAATGGAAAGAAGAAGAAAACTCTAACTATCCTTTGGTACCAAATTTACAGGAATCGGGTGTGTTCAGTAAACGAAACATTCACAGGGGGGGGTGGTAACACACCCCCCCCCCCTAGGGAGTTTTGTTACAAAAATGGCTCACGGTGACGAGGGTTAATAGAAACTTTTTGTGTGTACAGATATGTCAAGAGTCAAATGGCCCCGAAATTCGAACAATTAAATGGTCAAGCATCTGGGTTAATTTTATCACTTTGCCCCCCCATTCAGCCTGACATTGTTGTAGGAAGTTAACACTTTGGTTACTTGTACTTAAAATTATTGGGCTTCTTGGAAAAAACAGTGGACAAATGCAAATAAAAACACTTATATTCATCCTACAGTTTTGAGAATAGTTTCATTGAAACTCCTTGACCTAGAAAGAAAACATCATTTTGACCCCAAATCATCATTCCTTAAAATAAGATAATAAGGAAAATATACGGGTTCTTTGACGAGATGTCGGCCATCTTGAAAAATAGACGTTGTATATAATTTCTAGACCTAAGACAATTAGCAATTGTATATGAACTCTGACCCAGGGACCATATACACATTCCGACACTATGTCACCATAGTAGTGCTATTACCTTTAAATGGCGGCCATTTTGGAAAATGTGGTATTCAAAATTGCCCTCACTTCTATTTTTGTCATCACGTATTTCATGAACTACACAACCAATGATCAATTTTAGCTATGATTGCCAAATGTTATTATTCGGCCCTGGGTGGTGAATCAAGGGCCACGTTTTCACCGACTGATGCAGCAATATCTCTCATCAATGTGTCGATCAATTTTCTCTTGTCGACCTGTTTGCGTCTGCATGGGGGAAACCAGGTGGATGGATAAGATGGTGGAAGATGGACAGGCTTAATAGGTTATGAGGGTGTAGAAAAAAGGTCTCTGAAAAGCCAGTTTTTACGTCTGTTGGGGGGCACATTTTGGGGCCATGAAAACCAAGGTTCCCTAGCTTTCTAGGTCTGCCGGTGGCAGAACCGGTCTGCTCCCACTATATTTGGAGAACTGCGCGCAGTCCTGGCTGACCCGTTCAACCCTTGAGAAGACAATTCAGGCTCTTCTGGTGACTGTCTGGCAACTTTCAGCAGATCGTTTGAAGAGGCGGGACTTTCAGTCGGATGCCACAAAGCAAGGACGATGGTCAAGAAGAACTTATGATTATAGAATGACAGCGATATGGCCAAATGGTTGCTACCAAAAAAAGCAGATCTGTTTAAGCATCTTTAGGGGTTGTGAGTGATCCGGTTTGAAGATATTCCGTGAGGGACTCTCCCCAAGACAGTTCAAGCCTACAAGTAATGGCTTTAGGAACCGGGGGTTCTGTAGTTTAATCCAAGGCATGTTTATTAAATGAAGTGGGAGATTCAAAGAATCGCTTCGTTGGTGGATACATAAAAGGAAAGTTGAGGGGAAAGACAGTGTTTGTAACAACGCAACCAATGCAACATCTCTATGAACGTATAGTAGTGGTTTGTTTGGGTGATAACTTCTGTTATAATATTAACGCCTTGAAAAAAATAGACCTTGATATAACAGGTTTCAGGTTTCGTGCAATGATCTTAGGTCTCGGTCCTCTTCGTCGGCTAGTACACAGGGGCATCATTGCATGAGATACGAAAACATCGAGTTGGGGCACACCCATCTCAAGGACATTTGAGGGGGGGGGGGGGGTGGGTGGCTAGTGTTGGGGAGTAGTCCAGAATCATGAGTCCGGTGCTAAGTCGAGTACTTAGGTTTGATACTATATGAGTCAGATTCCTTCGGGCAGGAGTTCGAGTCCACAAGGTCCAAGTCCGAGTCCATGGAGCACGATGTCCGAGGTGGGCAGGTCTGAGTCAAGGAAGGGATTAAGGGTAGGTATAAGATGGTTTGATTGCTGGTTATCTAAATTAATGTGACTCGACATGTAAGTTGTTTAGAGAGATGTCCCTCTTGGAATATTGCCAACAGGAAATCACCCAAACCTACCAGCATTCCACTAAAGATTATTTAACGGATCAACGTGCAAATGTGTTATGGGTGAAGCTTACCTTGTACAATTTATTTTGTCAAGAATTGACCCAAGGTTCAGCGAGTTCAAAATGCAGCTGCCCGTCTTGGCTCCTAAAATCCGTCGACGCGACCATATCACACCAGCTCTCTACCAACAACATTGGGCTTCCATTAAACAGAGGGCTGTTCTTAAGATTCTACTTCTCACCTATAAGGCCATACACAGCATGTCACATGACTAATCCTCTGAGCTCATCCAGCTGTATCACCACCGAATAACATTGAAGATCATCTACATAAACCATGTACATTTGTAGAGAGCAGAAGAGTGACCTCAAATGAAAAATACTGCAAACTATATGGCAATAGCATGAAAGGAGCGTAATATTCAATCTGCAGACAGTACCTTTTCGAACGTTCTGTGTTTTCATCAGTGCAGCACAGAGTTGAATGCAATCACATAATGAAGTGAATCAATGACCCGTTAAGCCCACGACCCATTCCATAACGCCGCACATTGTTCAATGCATACAGAGTGCTCAAACTCAATGAGTGAGCTATGCAAAATGGCTATAGGATTACGTCTTGATAAAAAAATCACGGGATACATAAACCATGTACAAGTTTGTAGAGAGCAGAAGAGTGCTCAACTGAACATACGCAACCTATATGGCAACAGCATGAAAGGAGCGTAATACTCAATCTGCAGACAGTACTGTTTCGAAACTTTTGTTCTATATCAGTTGCAGCACAGATGATGCAATCCACAAATGAAGTGAATCAATGACCCGTTAACCAAGCCCCCATCCGATCACGCCGCACATTGTTAATGAATACTAGAGTGCTCAAACACAATGAGTGAGTATGCACCACAATGCTAATAGTATACGTCTTGATAAAAAACATCAAGGCTACATAAAACCAGTACAGTTGTAGGAGAGTAAGAAGAGTGCCAACTGAACATACTGTCAACCTATATGCAACAGCATGAAAGGAGCGGAATATACTCAATCTGCAGACAGTATGTTTCGAATTTGTTGTTCTCATCATAAGTGGACCATAAGATGAAATAAGATGATATCATGACGAAAAAAATAGATGAAAGAGGCCTAATTTTAAACACAGAGAGGCGGCCTTTTGAATTTTGGCCCGCCATCGTGGCCAACAACCATTTGGACCCCATATCAGGAAATATTCGCATAAAAAAGCCCTACCCTTTTTGCCCAATTTCATTGCTTTTAACACAAAAATGCACAATACCTTCCCAAATCCTTCACCAATCTGGCAGCACTATACGCTACATACGCCTGTTTGTTAGTGGTCAAGAAGGTCATAGTCTAGAGCCAATATCTGTACGGCCCTTTAAAATTCGAGGTTATTGCACACACCTGGTGATTAATTTTCCAATATATCACCTTGAAGGATTAGGTATGTTTCCGCCCCAAACAACAACATGCACACTCGCATGTTACTGCCTATTTCAAAAGGACGCCATTGTTTTATGAAAACTTGCCACGGTAATTTCATTATAGAGAGGATTTCTATCCCGGACTATAAGGCGACAAACAAAGAAACTTGTTTACGGGCGAGCGGACCCTTCGCGTCGGGTCTGTCGTCGGGCGATTTTTTTTTTTAATTTTTTTTTTTGCTGGAGCTCAAAATTGGCCTAAAATAAATAGTCCCAAAATCTGAAAAATGCAAGAGAAAAATGAAAATTGGTTTTAAAAACAAATTTCCTTAAAAAGAGAAAGCTTGCCAAATGGATAAATTTAGGCTAAAACAGGCTGATTACATGAGTTTTTGAAAAACTAAAAAACAAAAAAAAATTCTGCAAATCGAAAAATCGGGCGATCGGGCCCGTAAAACAGGTGTTTTATTTCGTCCCTAAGCGAATAAAGTTTCCTTCTGCATTGGGACTTAAACAGTTAAGCTTCCAATATGGACCGCCCGGAAGGCGGCGTGTTTTTTAGATGTACGGAAAGTGGCAAAAATTGCTGGGTAAGAATGCCAATGATATTTCGAGAACGTCAAAAAGGGAATTAATGACATCGTATTTTGCGGACATGATCTTACCTCATAATGGTGGCGGTACAACACTCCGCCTCCAGGGCACCTATAGTAATGGTTCCTTGTGGTTTTTTTGGTATGGCATTTCATTGTTTGCTACATTTTGATTTTTTTGTCTTTTTACAGTAATATTTGGAAGCCCAAGTGAACACAAATTTTGGTTATTCCCATTTTTTCGACTAGCGTTTCGGCAGCCACTTGGATTTCAAAAATGGCCCTATTTTAACCTATTTTCCCTCATATCTCCGATTTTGGGCGACATAAAAAGGTACAAATTAGTCTCTAATACACAGGTTTGTGTACTAAGGCTCTATAAAAAAAAAAAGCCCCCCGGCTGCAGTTGCAGCTAATTTTGTTTGGCGGCCATCTTGTACTTCAAAATGGCCCGCCCATGTTGAAATATTTTCAGCAGCCTTATCTTGACTGCAGAATAACATATCACAGCGCTAAAAACGGTGGCACTACCCATGTTTATGATACTAGTTTTTTTTTAAGAAACTCCTATTTAGTTGCACTAATTTTGTTTGCTGCCATCTTGAATTCAAAAGGCTGCCGTGTTTAATATACTTCAGCCTGGATCTTGAACTTCAAAACTATAGCGCTAAAAAACGGTGGCAATACCCATGTTTGTGATACTGAGTTACTATGTAAACATAAGTAAAAAGTGGAACCTGATTTTCGTGGGTGGCTATCCTGAGTCAATATGGCCGGACATCTGTAAAATTCATTGGCCGGTAATCCTTGACTTGTAATGACATACTGGGATGAAAATGGTGTTTATACCCATGTTTGAGATATGGTGATTTCCACAATTTTCCCTCACTAAGTTGATACTAACAATTTGGAACTGCATTACCCCTTCTACTAAGGCACATGCCACGACCTCTACACATGGAAGCGGGGTCTGAGTCCCGCCGATTGAAAACAACAGGAAGTTGCTTTTGCCCCTTCTCAATGTGGCGGAAACATACATACATCTGCGGTGCACATATTCCACACAGATGTTCATTTGTTCTACAAAAACCTTAAAGGTTCACACTCAAGATTTTTCAATATAATGTTTTGGTGTATATTTAATAGTCAACTAGAACTCAAGATGGTAATCTAAAAAAGCACAATTCCAAAGTTGGAGATGAATTCTGATCTTTCGTTTTGATGCAGAAAACATTTATGTACATTATTACTTGGCCATAGGAGATAACGTTTTATAACAAAAATTCCCGGATCCGGAATTTTTATAACAAAGTTGTGATTTTTTATATGAAGAACTTCGATTTTGAGCTTAGCTATTTCACCCAGTGACTAGTACATAGACAATCATATGTATATCAAAACACATGATTTCTTTGAAAAGTGAGGGAGTTTCAATCGGCGACTATTCAACGGTCAGTGGTCACATCTAACTAAAAAAAAAATTTGCTCTTCCATGTAAATAACCGACTGTCTCCTATTAATCTGTACGCGTTTCTTCGCCAATATTTTCTTTGAGTCAACTTCTATTTTGTCTGTACACTAATTTGGGATAATCCTTTACTGTAGTTTACTTTCGCTCTTCTTTGTTACATATCGGTTGTTTTTACTCATTACAGTTGTCTGCTTTTCTTATTTTTTTTGTGTTGTATTCTTCACGTTTACCATTATTTTTTCGCACACAATTCCCCCCAAAATTTCTGCGAAACTCACTTCAATAATGAGTAAAGTTGCTAGTTTGTTGATGTTTGGATCCTAACCAGTTACTCGGTTGGTGGCCTTATGAAGACCACAGTATGAGCGTGAATTTTGCAGTACTAAATAATTCATTTTATTGTTTTTTGTTTGAAAGAGATGACCCAGGGTGCCTAGTTGAGAATCCACTGGTCCATTTTGCAACCCTGGGGCAATTTGAGGTTTATTGAGGTCACAGGTCACATTAAGGGAATTAAATCTTCCAATTTATCAATAAAGTTACAGATCTTAAAAGATTCTTACAGGGGGGTGAAGTCCAAAGGAGCAAAATTCACGGTGACGTTTCTAATAAAAGGATGTGTGGGTCAAAGTCAACAAAATTCTTTTGTACCAATGTAATTGGAAAATAGCGGCCATTTTGAAATTCAAGATGGAAGGCAAACAGCTGATCGACAAAATTGGAACAGTCAAATTGGAATTTTTTTTTTTTAGCCCTCTAAATTATTATGCACTCAAGATACAGTCGAAGTCATATTAAAAAAAACCCTCTCTGACGGGTCAAAAGCCCCTTATTTAACTTTCATCAGGATGCGCTAAATGACAACGCTTTCGTAAAGAGTCTTCCCGAAAATCATTGTCTCATTTCCCCTTATTTTAGGCGAAAATTAATTGAACTAGCAACCTTCACCAAGGTAGTGGTAGCCGTTCAAAATAAAAGTAGATGGTTGGTTGCCACCAAGAAAAATTTTAGGGTACAATTTTGAGAATATTCTGCAAATTATGATCTAAAACTCTGTTTATGTAAACTATATTGCCAAGAGCTGAAAACCGCATGAAAATCTGATAATCCCTACCTTTTCACCAACATTGGGATTTTTCGTCTAGTTTTGTTGCAAACTTCAATTGTACCAAATCGTGGACTTTATGACGCATTGTGGATGACATATACTAGGTACGTTAGTACATTATTTTGGTATCACTAAAAGAGGGGACCATGGCTATCCACTGTATCAAAATCATAAACAAAAACTAAAATTCCGAGTATGTAAAACCCTCCCTGGTAACCATGCATAAAGTCCTTGGTATGTTCCCGGCATATTGATTTCAAAATGCCACCCAACTAATTAGTGGGCAACTTAAATTTGGTTTATATGCACCTCAGTGTCCACAAACATGGGTATTGCACCATTTAGTTCAGTATTCATTCCAAAAGGCAAGATACAGGACCAAGTTTATTCACAGTCGGCCAGTTTGAATTCAAGATGGCCACCAAACGAAAATAGTTGCAACTTTAAAACGGTTTCCTTTTAGAACCTTAGTATCACAAACTGGTAGAGACACCAATTTTTACTTTCTAAAAGTCGCCCACAAATGGAGATAGGGGGAAAATATATTGAAAAGCGCCATTTTGAAATTCAAGATGCTCCAAACGGTGGTCGCAACAATGGGAAACAACCAAATTCGAGTTTCTAGGTGTCAATATTACCCAAAATACAAAAACCCCCCCCCCCCCAAAATGTAGCAAAATAGCCGACAAATTCACAAACATTACGATAAGCACCATACACAATCAAGAAGAAAACCCCTACACTCGTTTTCGCATAATAAGAACAAAGGAAAACTATTGATACCAATTTTCCCGCAATTTCTCTCGTACTTCTGGACATTGGATACCACTCAACACTTCTTGACGCTGCTAAGGAAGAATGATCTCGGCAGTTGAGAGCGGCGTTGTAAACAAGTTCAGAAACAAAATAGCACTTGAGGTGCTCGAAAGAAAGTTAGGTCGCCATATTTAAAATTTCCTTCTACAAATAGACAATTTTTCACTATTACTGAGAAACACCTATGGCGTCACTGATTAGTCCTTAAATCCAGTCCACACCCATTTAAGATGATTTTATTGTTATCAGGTTGATATGAGCGTTGTCTTCATGTTGACTATTATAGAGTCAGCTTAAACGGCTTGTATCTAATATACGGCGTCACTCACTTCGCGTCGCGTCGCGTCACGTAAAGTTACGTAGCTTTGGATGTTTCCGGGGCCTCGTTAGTTAGTTTATTCGTATTATAATTAGCTTTTCGTCCTTGTTATAGACATGATTACAGGTTGGTTAGTGAAATGCAAGCTTTTCCTC
The DNA here is from genome assembly GCA_023653785.1 of Ophioderma brevispina. Classification (NCBI taxonomy): domain Eukaryota; kingdom Metazoa; phylum Echinodermata; class Ophiuroidea; order Amphilepidida; family Ophiodermatidae; genus Ophioderma; species Ophioderma brevispina. The sequence continues at coordinate 32,163 of JAMKCH010035813.1, forward strand.
ACAACCGCGACGTTTTGTTTTCCTTGTTTACCGGAACTTATTTTGAAACCCAATAGCACGTCTCCCAGGCGCACACCACAAACATTTCACAGGAGTGAAATATAAACTTTTCAAAAATTCCTTTTTGAAAAAAATTCCTTTTATCCGGGCGCCGGGCCTCGTAATATAAAGGACGGGATGTGTGGGCTGACAAATTAAAACACGGGGGATTCAGCCGATGAAAGGCA
>JAMKCH010035814.1:0-15600 GCA_023653785.1 Ophioderma brevispina
GTCACTCTTCGGTGCGGGACGATCGCCTGTGGTGTCCCGTTCGGGCCCTTGAGCACACTTGCCATAATGCGTCTTGTTGCCAAACTCTTGGCCTGATTGCAATCGAAAATCGGCTCCAAATAATCATTGACCCAAGGCCCATGTGTGGTGTTCACTAGATTTGGGGTAAAGGTCACGTGGGCCGATTAAAGGGCAGTCTTTGAAAATCTATAAATTCCTTCTTGTGCCACAAATCATCTGTTATAATCACTATAACTTGGTTAGAAGAACCGCTACCCAAGGTCCATGGGGTGTTCACAGATTTGGGCAAAGGTCAATGAGCCATTAAAGGGGCATTCTTTGAAAATCTATAAATTTGCTTCCTTGTGCCAACAAACAATTTTTTATAATCCTAGACTTTGTTAGAAGAACCGCTGACCCAAGTCCATATGGAGTGTTCACAATTTGGGTAAAGGGTCCCTTGCCAAATTTTAGGGGCCTTCTTTGAAAATCTCTAAATTCTTCTGTGCCACAAATCAATTGCGATAATCACTAGACTTGGTCAGAAGAATTGTTGACCCAAAGTCCCGTGGGTGTTCACCGATTTGGGTCAAAGGTCCCATGAGCCAATTAAAGGGGCATCTTGAAAACCTATAAATTCCTCCTTGTGCCACAAATCAATTGCTAGTATAATCACCAAATGTGCTCAAAAGAACCTGACCCAAGGGCCATATCGGGTGTTCCATAATTTGGGTGACAGGTCTGGGGCGATTAAAGAGGCATTCCTTGATGATCTATGAGACTGCGTCCGACTACTACTAGTCGGCCTTGGTCTCAAATCATCTGGGGGAAAATTTCTCACCATATCCCTCTATATTTGTTCTACTATACATGCAAACCAGGGTTGGCTACTCATAACGTCTCTTACTTATGCTCATGTGTGGACCTTTCCATTATATCCACACTGGAACATGTTGTGACCTCCGGGGTGGTGTCAAATAAAGAGAAGGAATAAAAATACTATAATGTAAACGGAGGTGCTACGCCTAAACGTCATTTACTTATGCTCATGTGGGGGTCCTTTTCAAGATTAATATCCCCACAATGGAAAATCAAGATATAAAGAATACTCTAATGTAAAACCGGGGGTTGCTACCCTACACGTCACGTCCTTATGCTCATGTGGGGGACTTTCACGATTAATGTCCCCCCATCATGAACTGTGGTGACCCCTGGGATTTTGTCAAATTAAAGAGAGGGAAATAAGAATCTATAAATGTAAAACTGGGGTGCTACTCCAAATGTCTCTTTACTTTGCTCATGTGGGGGGACTTTTCAGGATTAATATCTACCATCGCAACTGTTGTGCCCACAGGGTGGTGTGCCCATATTATCACCTGCTGAGGCTACAGCACCATTGGTGCTCTGTTTGGTGAGTTTTTTTCGATGTTCTGGTTTTTTAGCAATTCTGAATAGTGCTTTAACTTGTCCACCTTGAATTCTTATTCTTTCACAGGAAGAACAAATGAAGAAAGAAAAGAGGCTTCCCATTGCTCAGGCCAAAGCAGATGCAATGGATCAAAGACAAGCTATAGGGACAAACTAATTTAGGAACACAACCAAAAGAATTCCTGGAACTCATTGCTAACTCAGGATCCTGAAGCTGTGACTTGGCTGAGAAGAAGGAATACTTACAGAGACAACACAAGGTACACAGCTAAATTTCCCCCTTAGTGGCGCCTGTGAAGGTATATTTTGTGGTCACTCTCAGTTCTCCCCACCTAACTTGGTACTCAGGGCAGTACTTTCGGTCAAAACTGAAAGGTATGGACGAATGTTTCTATGAGATTTTTGCCGAAATTATGGCTCCAGGACCATATGGTCCTCATATGGCATGGAGCATATGGTCTGGAGCTAAATAATCTTGGAAAACTATTCTAAGTCCAAATATGGTCAGGATCATATTTGCCATATTGTCCTGGAGCATCAATAAAAAAATATGGTCCAGGAGCATATTTGAATATGCTTCTGCAGCACATTTGAATACACAAATGGTCCAGGAGCATATGGGAAATATGGTCCTGGAGCAGTGGAGGACATATCTGTCAAATACTGCTCCGGACCATATTGCCTTATGGCTCCAGGATCTAATTGTCCTTGAGCATAATCTTGGGCCAAAATCGCATAGAAGCGTGCTACTATGGCAAGGTTTCCCAACCTGGGACCCTTATGAAGGGGATCGCGAAGTTAATTTAAATGAAAATGAAGGTACTTGTCCAAAGGCAGGAACAGAATTGGCAAATAATATAATTTAACTTGTAAAGCAAGCCCAAAAACTGATTTTGCAGTGTTTGAATAATCATTGAATTTGTTTTTGTTAGTAAAAATTTACGCACGCTTCGCATGCAGATAAAGTAGACATTTAAGAAATAACGGGTTGCAGTGTCTTTATTGGTGAATAATGTGCCTGAGGTCAGAAAAACTAAATTAAATGGGCGAGGCACAGGCCGGGCCCATTATTGAAAGTTTTTCTGGCCGAGGATACTTATGAGCCCATAAATGACACTTGTAAAACCCTTTATTTCTATTCTATACCTAAAACAGCCTTCATTACTAAGAAAATGCATGGCACCCATTATGCAGAATATGGTAGAAACTGACAATAGATGCTGCATTTTCAATAATGGGCAGCAGAAGGTAAAGGTAATTGAATGTCATTATAGACTGTTTCAAAAACCAAAATTGAACTCGACTATAATGAAATTAGTAATGTCAAGCAAGCCAAACTTTGTTTTTTTGATTTTCATGTGTTTATTAATCAGGTGAATAGTATTTTCAATTAAAATTTCCGTGCACTTCTCGTGCAAATTAGTATTAAGTGTCACTTACAGGACTGTCAAGACCAAAAATGAACACGATTGTAATGAATTAGTGGTATTTTTGCACCACTTCGTGCACATTTGTTAGGAATGGAAAGAACCATGCCTGTTTGGATGCCACAACCGAAATTTTAAGGATTGCCCTCGCTTCCCTGTCATCAGTAGATGCGAGATCCGGTAGATATAGGGACTTTTGGCAATCCCTTCCCCTGGCTTGCCACTGAATGCCTCTACCAAACAACCATTCATTTTTTTTTTAATATTGAGAACCCCTGGTCTATTGTCAAGAAATGGGGTCTAGGGCAAAAAGGGTTGGGAACCTGTTGTGTACTATGGGGGGGACCACCTTCTTTCCACTGCCAACAATTTTGTCCTTATTAGGTTGCTTTTAGATCACTTGCAGGGTTATTGTGAGGATATCTATAATGTATTTTAAAAATGCAAAAATCTGATTTTTGATGTTTTTTTTTTATTTTCTGATTCAGCAATCACTGATAGTGCCTTAAAGTGAACATTTTCTTTACAGAAACAAACTAGGGACTTTGACAAGCTTACCAGCCAGAGAATAGAACAAGCTGGTAAAGACTGCCTGCCAGCAATTGAAGTACAAACAAGCCCATGCCAGGCTAGCACTCAAGGAGAAACAGCTCAAAGGAAACTTGCTGATGCTATGAGGGACCTATCACCTCATGAGGATGTCAAGACTAGGGGTAAATTAAGGTACGCCAGCCAATGCTAGGCTAGCCTCAAAGAGAAACAGCTCAAAGAACTTGCTGATGGCTTATGAGAGACCGATCACCTCATGCGGTATGTTCAAGGACTAATGGGTAAATTAAGGTACAGCAAGCCCATGCTAGGCTAGCACTCAAAGAGAAACAGCTCAAAGAACTTGCTGATGCTATGAGGGACCTATCACCTCATGAGGTATGTCAAGAACTATCAGGGCTCATTTTCATAACACACTGGTGGGAAAGATTTAGTATTCTGCCAACACCCTACAAATTGGCAATGTTAAGGGGGGTGCACTCCAAATTCCACAAAATGGGACAAAAAGATCCACTTTTTTGGCAATTTTTTTTTTGGATAAAAATGTCCAAACATAGAGGTATGGCTCATCTAAATGCAAAAACAAAATTAAGTCAAATATAATGATGACTATTTGTTGTTAATGTTCATCAATCAATATAATTTGCCAGTGTTCTCAGGTTCTTGTTCAGCAGTACCTGATGCACGAGCTGAGAACGCTGCCCAAGCTGCCCATCTCTTCAGAGAAACCAAGATGAGTGAAATGCAGGCTGAGATTGACCACATTAAGGATGAGAAGAAGAACGTGATTGAGGGAAAGAGCGAAAGAGCCAGCAAGAGATCGAGTAAGTATTTACCTTAGCGTACTTCATGGCCATACCCGGCTCAACTTTGTACTTACATTAGAGGTCTGGCAAGGTTAAATCAAGGTCAACCCAAACAGGTTGAGGTCAAAGTTCATGATCCAAAATGGTCCACCATATTACATAATTGGTCATTGTATACACAATTACACATACTCTGATGGATTTTCAAGGAACACATTGGGTAGGGTCACACAAGGGACCCCAAAAGGTGTGAGGTCAAGGGTCATCTAGGGGGTCATTTTAAGTAATGTGGAGATCTGAAGCAATGAACTTTCAAGAAACTTGGTAGGAGTGAAGCTTGAAGCTACCTCATCACCGTGTGGGTCAAAGGTCATCTATGGTTCATGTGGGGTCCGCAGGGACATAATTACACACAACATATCGTAAATTGAGTTCTGCTTCTTATTTATTCCTCAGTTAAATATTTACAACATTATATACGGTATGAATAAAATTATTTCCGTATTACAGTGCCTTGGAAGCGGAGCTTTTACAAGACAAAATGAGAGACGAACAGCGTGATGCTGAGATATAAGACAGAAGGCACAGACCCTCAAAAAACAGAAAGACGAAATAGAACGTCGTCTGGAGCAAGAATTGGCCCAGAATGAAGGCAATGAAGACATGAGGAGGTAAAGCTAGTCCCAGATAGTTAAGTTGCTTCTTACCTTTCTAAAGGAGAATTTTCTGAACCACATGAAGTGGCTAATTGGTTGGGTGGCATTTAAACTTGTGAATCTGCTAAACATTTGCACAGTCCTTTTTAATGTGAGCGCCAATTGATTGTGAAGTTACTGCAAGTAATAAGAGTCTAGTGTAAGATTCCTCTTTACAGTGGAGCACATTTTCACAATACCAGCTTATCTTTACTTCTGTTTAATGTATCAGTTATTAGGTAACGTTTGATTTTAATGTTTTGGAGATTAACCAGTAACTGACAGTTACAAACAAAGGGGATGAGGTTGTGTGTACCGGCCTATAATTTTTGCTAATGAAAATCAATTTGGTATCATGCTATTGCACTTCTAATTCCCCTTGCAGAGATGCTAAACATCAATTTCAATCAGTCACCAGTGTTTTTATTTTTTTTATCAAAATTATATTTCCCACTGACATTACAAAATCCTGTTTTTATGAGTTTTTTGTACTACATAAATTGAATGAAAGTAGCATCTCGGGGTATACAGAAGTATGAGGAAACCCATCGTCGAGACAAGAGAAGAGCTCTGGCCCATATTCGAGCAATACTTGAGGTAAAAAAACAAGACGCAAGAAGAAATGAAGATCAAGGAATGGCCAAGATCAAGATCCAGATTGAAGAGCAAGCTGACGTTGATGAGAGGCGAACCCAAGACCATTGAATCTCATCACCACAAGGTAAATTAAAAAATTTTGTTTAACAACAATTGATTGAGATTGCACTTGACTAAATATTACACAGGGTTTTGACAGTACCATTTTGCTAGTTCCATTTTGGGCACCGGTGTTTTCCCAATGCACTATACGATATGCTTTAAGCGCCTTCAAGTCACAATGTATCATTTGTGGGTTCACTCTGTAAAGAAGTGCCTGACAAATCAGCATGCACTCCTCTGCTGGTGATCATGGTTGTCAGGGTCACCGCCAGACCTCTTTTTCTGGGGGGGTTGGCAAAAGTGAAAGTTGGTGGGTGCAAAATTGAAATCGGGGGGCAAAATATCAAAATTTTTTATTTTTTGATTTTTAACCAATTTTTGGCCCAAAATCGCAGATTCCCCCAAAAATTGGAGGATTTTTTGGTCCCAAATTGCTGATTTTTGCCCATATTCCGTCATTTTTCTTGAGGGGGGGGGAGGGGGGAAGAAAGGGGCCTAGTATTCGGTACGCGCTTGTGCAAGAAAAAAAATTAGGGGGAAACATGCACCCCCCCACGAAAGAAAAATGGAATTTGAGTGGTTATATAACATAATTCATGCCTCATCCAAATGTAACAATATCAAATGGGAATTTGTTATACTCACTGCATAATAAGGAACAAGAAAAAATATGCCACACCGTGATTGGGACATAAAGGGAGGTAAGGCAGTGCTAGTTATGTTAATGTTAATTACAATTAGAGAAGCAAGCCCTCACCTTGCCCAACAGTGATTAACAAATATACTAAGTTTATCCCTTCAAAACTGATCTGGGGTGGATTTCACCAAACTTTCGACGCATTGTAGACCCATTAAGTAAAAAAACCCGGTCGTAAGAGTAATAGGGATTAGTAACAATACATTGTACAACCTATATTTAAGAAATAAAGGGTAAGATATTCATGTTATCGGAATAATGGGTCCGAGGCAAGTAAAAACATAACATAATGGGCGAGGCGAAAAGCCAAGACCCATTATTAAAATGTTTTTACTGGCCGAGGACCAGTATTCCAAAATAAATGAACATCGCCACCTTTATTTCTTTCGATTACCATAAGAAAGTTAAAATAATAACCGAACTGGCCCAGTTCTTACTAAAAAGGTAACATTTGTTTACGTCTTTAGAGCATGCGCTTTGTCTTCTCCGAAATAAATGTTAGGCTGTGCGCTTATAGTGATTGATGGTGGCACGCGCCGAAAAGAATGGTCGCTTTGATCATGCATTAATAGAGCTAATCGCGGCCAATTATTGCAGAATAATGGGCAGTAAACAACCAATCAAAGAGCGTGCTTTGAATAATGGGCGCAGGGGGGGGAGGTAATACAAATGTTCGGATGGGCATGATGGGTTGAAATCTGTGTGAAATTCACCCAGGACAGTTTGGGACTAATTTCTTCTTTAGGGTTGCACCATACACTTCTTGGCAGTTGAAGTAATATATATGTAAAGGTATGACTCTCTGTAAATAGGACGATGAATACATCTTTCCAAAGGACTGGGACATTCCCATGGTTAAGTTGTTGAAATGACCACAGCGAGAGGAAGGAGGAAAACTCAGGTTAATCATAGTTCTATACAAAAGTCAAATCCAGATTTAGTACCTGATTAAATCCAAAGACAAGTAAGCCCTACTAGGTTTGAAAACTAAAAATCACAAAGGGAAACATCCAAACCAGGGGGCTATGATGGTTCCTCTCTCCCTTCGGGGCCCCCCCCCAAAAAAAAAATTGTTGTATTGGAGTACCCGCAGGACCCTAATTGTTGAAAAACAAGCCCTGTACAAAAGTAACCTACCCTAATTTTTTTTAGTGATTTGATTTGAAAATCTTATTTTCAAGTTGTTTTGTTGTACCCTGATTTTTAACCGATTTTCTCAATATTTTTTTTGTTTTTTGTGTTCTGGTGTAACTTTGGCAACTTCTCGTTAGGATTTCCAATAAATAAGATCAAAAAGTATCAATATTAATAAACATACATAGAAACTGTGTGATGATTTGATTGAGGGCAGTATTAAAAAAAAAATACGCCCGCCCACCCTATTTGCACTGGCCGGTACTCCCAATACAACAATTTTTTTTGGCCTTATTAATGTTCAAGAAGCTATGCTAAGTCCATACTTATGACCAACAAAAGTATGTATACGAATTGTATTTCACATAATTCAATTATATTAAATTAGTTTTCATCAGGAGCAAAGGAACTGAACAAATCCAACAGCGAGGGGCCCTGAGTCTAGAAGCCCCAAGTGAGGTGGGCACAGAGAGAGGAGGATAACAAACAAGGCTACCAGACTGGTATGCGATGAGTCCATTTCTACTTCCATGCTGGAATCGCCACTTCCTCATTTTTAAGGACTTGAAAGCGAGATAGAAGAAGTTGTCAAGAACTCTGCTCTCAATTGAAACCCGGCGGTGTCAGAGGTTAGGTAATTACCATGGATAAAAATGTTTGTTGACTTGATTTGTTGTTATCTGGACCATTTTCCTGACTAACCCAAAAGAAAAGAGAAAAGCCTTTCCAGAAGAGGTTATTTTTTTGTATTGTCTACAAGAATTGCAGAATATTTAATCTGGTCGTATGTCTGTCCGGGTGTGTGTGTGGTCAAAATGTTAACCCTTAATGTATGGCATGCCATTGAGTTCTGTAAGGGCTCGAGATGCAATTGGTGGAAAGGAGGGGGATGTGGTGGGATATGACATGTTGCTGACCTCCTGTGACCTGGTGGACTCTTGGACCTTTGGCCTCATCACAAACCGCGAAGGCAGAGGACACTCGCGGTCCAGGGACCGCAATGTATTTTTTTATTTTGGGTCCATGACAAAGTACTGGGATGGTAAGAACCAGGAGTAACACCCTCCAGTTTTTCCAAACTGACGGCTATTTACATATTACTCTCGTTAAATGGAACAGACAGCTTTATGTCCCTCTGAAGGACGAGGTTCTTTCATTGGTTTTGTTGCCAATTACTAAAGGAGAGTAGAACCCTGCTATAAAATGGTGGGGCGACCTTGACACAACTTATCATCTCCCCATTTTCCTCCATCAAAATTAAGTTTTTGGTATCAAAAGAAAGTTTATATTTTTCTTAATACCCCAGTGAAATTTAAGGCCCAGGAAATGTTTCCTTTTGGACTCGAACCGGCAACCTCAGAATTACTAGCACGGCACTCTTACCAATTAAGCTAACAAGCCAGGGTTGGTAGAGGAATGATATCATCTGTAGATATTAAGTCCGAAAGGTGGGTAAATTATGTCTGTGAATTGAAAAAAAAAAATGAAATTAAACAGTTTAAATCAGTTTGTTTGAGCATACCACACCCAAACCCTACATTCAAACTAATTGTAATGATTGGCTGTCAGGTCAGGTTTCCTTTGAGGGCCTGCTACTGGTATCCTGATAACCAGTACTCCCTGTCCCAGGGCCGAGTTGTCGGCGGCAAAACCGTCACCCCCATCGGATTTCTAAGGAAAATATGAGGAGCTGGCTACCCTGGTAAAAGGAAAAAGATCTACATACAAGGGCATCAGCTCTGGAGAGCTAATGGCGGCCATCTAGCACATGCTGCCTTGCATGGTGGGTGTGGTTGCCAAAAGGCTAGGCCCACCGCTGAAAACTGGATTGACGTCAGGAAGGGCATCCGGTCAAGCTCCAATGAATCCTCACACAGCAGTATTGCTGAGTGTGACATGTATCCGGCCACCCTGTTAGTGTGGATGAAACCGGATTTAAAACTTTGGTTTAACTAACTAAAATGCAGTGCATTTGGTCAGTTGATTCTGTCCCTCACTATACTATTACTATTTATAATACTTGTTTGTCTGGTTCTTCTGCTATAGGTGCTGTATCAGATGCATTCATTGACATCAAAGATGCCCAGTGGCTCCTTGGAGACGACTTGACTCCACTAGACATCAACAGCATCACACCAAGTCAATTTGTCATCTACCGATTTGGTGTCTTCCTAATCCGCTTCCTGCGACGCGCGATGGGTACTCCCGACATCACCTTGCTGCTAGCTTCCACGCTTCCGCCAAATAACTACGACAAGAACATGTTCCGTCGGTCATTCTTCTACCAGCATGCCAAGAAGATTCTGTTTGTTAGGCAAGAGAGGCTTGAGTCTGTAGGAGAATTTCTGCTGGTCATTGCTCATTGCCTAGCACACATTAAGACAGGCAATCTTACCAATGACAGTGAACCAGGATTCATGAGAGAATTCTACAAGGTAATGATTTCACGATTTTTTTTGTTGAGAAGGCACAGATCAGTAAATTTTGCTGACAACTATATCATGTTAGGATCATTATGACTTTTCAAATTTAGAGCCATTTTTTTTAATAATGCCCTTCATGACAAAAGTAAACTGTTAATCACTTGAGTGTGATTTGAATATTGTATTTGGGGGAGAAATTCTTGGAGGCAAGGGAGTAAAAGGTATGGACTTTTTTAGGCCCCTCCTCGCTGACGGGGGCCAAGTTGGGGGGGGGCAAGAAACCTTCTTTAGATACTATTACTGGTCAATGTCTTTGAATTAACAACAAGACCCACTCCTCAATCAGCAAAGATTTGATGTGATTGGATGAATTTGGCTATATGACCAATGACACCCTGCCATATTATTACCACAAAATAAAAAATTATGGTTTTTTTTTTTTTTTTTAATTTTTCTTTTTTTATTAAAAAGAATGATTTAAATCTGACTCCATATCCATTTTTTATACTCATCTTTGGTGAAAAACCAAATTTGCAAACGCCAGTGGTATCATTGTGTTGTATTGTACAGTTTGCGCACAAAAATTCTCCCAAATTTGGAGGAGAGGTTAGTATTGTGTTTCTAAACAAATTTTCTATAGGACCTAAATTAGATGTTTTGGTTCCAAAAATTGGGAATGCTCTTTTTGCACAGTTGTCAAAAATGGCACCAAATAAGTCTCATAGGAGTTAGTAAAATCTCAATCCCCATGGCACAGGTCAGTAGTTTTCATTCACCAGTGTATTGAAAAGATACCCCTGGTTTATGGGTAGGATATATGATACCAGATCAAACAAGTAGTTCGTGGGAAATGTATGTACAAGTACAACCTACGGAACTGTGTCCTTGGTGGATGAGTATTATTGTAAATATAGTGTCTGGGCTCAGTTACTCAGTCAACTCTTATTTTGAGGGTTGACAAACAGAAAGACGTTACTCAGCACTGAAAGAAATATTTAAAGAAGTTCTTTAAATCAGTGCCTCTGAACTGAATTCCTTTACACCAATTGTGACGGAAACATATGCATTTCCCTATTGAGAAGGGGAATGTGGAATGCCCCCCAAAAGACCTATTTTAGCCTCCCTAAAGGATGAAATGGTCTCGACCACTGACCCCAGGTCACACACTGTCGACCATAGCTCTTCCGCAATTCCGTTTGGCAGCCTGGACTAAAACGGGAAGCCGTATTACCCGCAGCTCTGTCATTAGCAAGCCAAAATTAACTGAGAATTTGAGACTGGACTAGTTGTCGTCTGATACGGAATACTCCTACTACTATACTATACTATCTGGATATATACTGGATTTATACGGGATTTAGCGCTCATTCGGACGGAATTAACGGGGAAGACTTTACACCGTCGGAGAGCTTGTGTTTATGATACTTTTTTTGCCGCCGTTGCGGTCATTGTGATCTGTGTAGCGGGAAAATAATAACAAAGGCAGCATGTCGCACGTTGTTGCCGCTTTGGATGCCTTTGACTAGGTGTGAGTTGTTATGTTTATTTGTTAGCGGGATTGCTTGCTAAACAATTCTATATGGTATGGGTGTGTGTATTATTTAGTATATGCTTGTGGTATTACTTAATAAAATATGTTGAAAACTGTGTTTGAAAAATTTCTTTAACCGGTGGTGACTCAGTTACCGAGGCGGTTTGGTGTTCCTACAGTAGCGTAAAGGAGGACCTCCACGCACGATTGTTCTTTCTGTACGTTTTTAATTGCGGCAAGCTATGCCATCTAGCATACTCACGCTCACCCCGATCATGGCGCATAATTGCGTACGCTGCCCCGTATCCATTCATGAGTGCGGGACCCCCCTCCTGGTGCGGGCACACATTGCATGTGATGACACACAAACGGTGCGCCCTCTTTCTGTCTTGGACTCTGTCGGATGGTCAATGGGCAACCATCGAACGTGGGTACGCCGCTCGTGTTGCGTACAGGGGAAGGGGGGGGTGGTAGTCGGCCTCCGGTCCGGGGTTCATCCCAGGCAGCCGCTGCTGCTTGGGTGCTCGGCCGAAGGTGGGGTAGCTTCTGCTACTTCGCGGCATGCTGAGGAGGTGGCTTCGGGCCGCCCCTTCGGCGCGCCACCAGCCGCATAGCGCGCTGGTTCAGCCATAGGGCGTTCGTGCAGGCTTGAGCGCGGTTGCTCTCCCAATCCCCTTGGGGACTTGGTGGAGGTGGGACGCTCGGTGGTGGGGTGGTGATGGTGTGCCCAGGTCGCCCGGGCTAATCCACGCCGTGTTTGTCCACACCTAACGTGGTTGCGGTCCGACGGACACGGTGGCCATGACTTTCGGGTATGTTTCGGCTAAACTTGGGGCTTTGGCTTCGGTGTCCCCTTTTGCGGGACGCCACAGGGTCTGACTTACGCTCACTGGAGACCCGCATGTAGCCGTGCTGCATGTAGTGACCTCCCAAAGATGGTGCCGCCACGCGCTCCGGCCCTTCGGGCTTGGCGTAGTGAGTGGGGCTCCGCTGGGTTGGCCTCAGCAGAAGATTGAGATGCCCAGACTGACTAGTCGGTTCAGGCCTCTTACGCGGGTACGGTAAGCATTGCTTGCGGGGGTAACTAGTGCTGGCTTTCCGGCACCGGTCTACGCGGCGGGTTTCCGCCTATGGCAGGGTACACGGTGGGTGCCCCTGCCTCGGCGTTCCTGCCGGGGCAGCCTTCGTGGCCTGCCCATGCGGGGACACAGTACCAGCCGCAGCCTACCTTCTCGGGTTACACTGATCCCGTAGTGGCCATACCCACCCCAGTCCGGCTGGACTGCTGGGGTGGGACAGCGTGGCATGGTCTTCGACGGGGCTTCCGCTTAGGAGCCCCTCCAGGCTATAGCCACAACGCGCCTCCGCCGTCGGCTGCCCGTCGGCAGGCACCAGGTGCTTCGGGGATGCTTCTGATCCGCTTTTCGAGCGGGGGCAGTTGCGTCGCTGCTGCAGCAGTTGGTCTCCTTTCTGGGAGGCCACTCAGCTGCGGCGGCAAAGCATTGGTACCGGGGCCGGAGGAAGGGAGGTGAGTTGATGTTTGGTACCCGTTCCACTACCCTTGGCTTACGTGCCTGGGACCTGGGGTGTCGTCCCCACCCCTTCTCGGCCTGTACCCTCGTCAGGGTCGGGCTGGGTGCAGTCGAGCCCCTTGGCTCCTGCGCCCAGAAGACGACAAGTTGGCTCGGGTCCCTGCGGGGCCCTGGTGTCGACGCCCCAGGTGGCGTCGCCTGGCCTTCCGCCTCCAATCCGCTCGTTCGGTTGCACCGTCCTCTCAGGACTCCTAACGGCCGCAGACTTCCGATGTGTCGGAGGGACAGGGCTGGCGGGATGGACTCGGGCTCGGAGGAGAGTCACGTGGGTGATACTCATTCGCAGCCGTCGACGTCCGCGGTAGCTTCGGAGCAGGAGGAGGTGGATCTTTCCGCGTGCAACCCTCATGTGCTGCGAGGGCGGATGAGGAGTCTCGGCCTACCTGCCTTGCGCACCTAAGCGGCGTGCGGAGGAGGACAGCTCAATCTGGGCTTCCATCCTCCCTTCCGAACGCGTCCAGGCGTTGACGCTTCCCACAGACGTTGTCTCTGTGGAAGCGCTCCGGGGAGGTCACTCAGAAAGCTCTCTTCGTACCCGGTGAAAACTTGCGCCAAGTCGTGAGAAACTACCGAAGGAGACTATGACTCCTTACTGAGGACTCCGACCATAGATCTCACTCCTAGAAGCCAAGTTGCCAACGGGAAAAGGACGCAACCCGACTGGATTATCCCCTTATGGGAGGACCAGCTGAGGAACCTAGACCTGCGGTGACCTCTGGCATCAGGCTAGGGGCTTTCTCTATGGTCATCGCCCACGACCTCAGATCCTGATGGGCGAGGGTGGAGTTTTCTCCTCGAAAGCCTCCGATGCCTTGACCGTCCTAGCCTCGCGAGTAATGACTCGGCAAACGGAGGCTTCAAAGTCTTTGGCACGTCGCCTCAGCTTCCTGCGACGCGAGAAGGAGAGAGGAGGAGACTGCCTGCTTCACTCTGCGTACCTTGAGCTCCGATCTTGCATTGGAGGTCTCTAAGGCCAAACCCGAGTCGCGGGACGTCCTACTTTCGGGGGTTCGTTCAGGGAATCACGCTTGCTTCAGCGGAACGCGTGGAATCGGAGCAGGCGCTCAGGAGGCTCAGGCGAGATCCGGGAGATCTTCGGCTAAGTAGAAGAAGAAGCGCTCGACGTCCTCTTCTTCCAGACGTGCAGCAAAAGCAGGTGAAGAGTCTACTCCGCCATCAGCAACCCAAGAAGCCCGCAGCCCCGGCTACTCTTCTCAGAAGTCCGGGGCCAAGCCAAAGGCTCATCCCCCTCCCAAAAGCAAAGGCGCCTGGGAAAAGGGGAAGAAGCCTTCGTCTTGACGGGTGGCGGCCGCGGGGGGTCTCTCCTTAGGGAGGGAGGAGAACTTGAAACCACCTCCGGTGGGCGGCTGCTTAAGTTCCTTTGTGCGGGAATGGCCAGCCATTTCTCCCGCGCCCTGGGTGCTGAGTGTGGTGGTTTGGGAAGGGGGGGGGGGGGGTATCGAATAGAATTCAACGCGACACCCCCAGCGACTTCCCCACCCGAAGCCCACCCCCTCCAGGGGGGAGCCGAAGGACCAAGTTCTTCTGGCCGAGGCGTCCGGCGCTCTTGGCGAAGAGTGCCTTTCCCCCGGTCGACCCCCCCCTTCACCGAGGGGTTTTGGCGACGTATTCTTGGCTCCAAGAAGATCGGGGATTGGTGTCCCATCCTGAACCTGAAGCCTCTGAATCAGTATATCACGAAGAACGAGGTTCCAGGATGGCAACTCTCGCGTCGATCCTTGCGCTGTCCTTTTGAAGGGGAAGGCTGGCGTCTTATTGGATCTGTGAAGACGCCTACCTAACGTTCCGTCGACAATTAGACCGTCGGAGGCTCAGATTTCAAATCCAGTGCCAGGCGTACGAGTGGACGTGTCTAAAAGGAGGAATTTAAACGGCGGACCAAGGGGGAGGAAAGATGGGGTGGAAACGGTAAGTGGGCGCCAGTACACGGCCGGAAGGGGGTACAACTCTGCATGTAACCTGGAAGTACGGCGCTATTAAGGACCGTTAGCCCCCGGCGCCGACCGAGATGGTCAGTCGTACCTTCCAGGTGGTGCAGAGGTTTGGCTTTATTGTCAACTTCGATAAATCGAGCCTAACCCCCTATCAAGACCTGAGGTATCTGGTTGCACGGCTTGCAACTTTGCCTTCCGGGCATTGCACGAACAGAAGGCCGATACCGAGCGGGGGAGGTCGTTGTTCAGAAAGCGGGAACCCATCATGGCGCTGCTTACGAAGGCCCCCGCTCGAGAATGGCTTCGCCTGTTGCTTGAGGGCCATGCGTCGACCTCGTCCCGTACGCGCTTCCACATGAGGCTTGCTTCAAATGCGCCTAGCGGACGACAACAGGCCAATGCAGGCACCCAGATTCCCGTCTGATCCCCATCACTGCGGAGATCCGGGAGCACATGGCATGGTGGTCTCACCGCCCCAACTTGACTCGGGGGGAATTCTTTTCCCCCGCTCCTGTCGATGTTGTTGTCACGACAGACGCGTCGAAGTAGGGTGGGGGGTTTCACCATAGACCTCAGCGACCCGGGGAAGTTGGGTCCCAGACCGAGGCGCAGGCCCATGGCAATCGCCTCGAATTGTGGGCTAAGTAAACGAACGTCTTGTCAT
>JAMKCH010035815.1:0-26479 GCA_023653785.1 Ophioderma brevispina
CACCATAAAAGCATGGCAGCGCTGACATATACGCATACATCATCCATGTCCCCACAAGTCTGTATATCCGATCCACATAAAACATCTACACTGACATGTATGCACACATAATCCATTTCCTCACAATCGTGTATATCTCTGAATCACATATAATCAAAAGAATTACGCTGACATTTATAAACCTATTCTATGTCCTCACAATTGGTTTTATCTTTTTTTTGATCACACATAAAGTATTCAACACTGAAATCTTACTCCATACATCATCCATGCCCCACAATTTTGTTAGAGCACCATGGTTACATGAAATGGCACTTAAGAAATGCCCCCGTGTATATGTATAAAGGTCCTGTGGGGCAACGGTTTTTTTACACCCCGACCTGTGATGCACCGTTTTAATTTCCCTGAACCGACCCGGATATTACCCCCGACCCGACCACACAAAAATAGTTGTGAAAAACGGGCCCCATTCGGGGTGCCCCAGTGCTAGTATGTATGTATATAAGTGTGTATATATGTATATACTCCACACCTAACGCATCTACATTGACATGTGAAGCATACACATCCATGTATCCCCACCAATCTTGGTATACAATGGTCTACACAAAATGGGGCTTAAGAAACCCATTGTATGTATGTATGTATGGGGTATGTACGTACGTACGTCTGTATGTATGCGTGTGTGTGTGTGTGTAAAGGTGTGTAGGTAGGTATGTGTGTAGGTTGGGTATGCAGGTAAGTAATCCCTGATCCACACAAAGTATCTACATGACATCTACGCATACACCATCCATGTCCCCACACTCTGTATTCCTTAATCCCCCATTACATCTCCACGGAAATCTATGTAGACATCAGCCTTGTCCTTACAAGTGCTTGTAATTCCGCATTCAAACATTAAGCTCACACTGCATATAAACACACCATAACATCATCCAGATCCTCAAAATATTGTATCAGCGCTGATTCACATAGAATAAAAGCATCAAAATGATCTCCCATACAATCAGAAGCCTGAATTTGGGCAAGCACCAGGGTCCTCAGAACTATGCTGAATGCTTAAATCATCTCTGGGTTATGTCTATTATCATGGAGATTGGTTACCAGAATACTGGGAAGCTTATTATCAATCGCCACAAAGGCAAATGTGATTACAGACAGAGGAAACTACAGACGCCTAAAACACTCTGCTGACTGGAATCAGTATGAAGGTTATGGAAGGTCTGGCTGATCTCATCGCGATCCTCAACTCATCGACAAGATTGTACCGTTCTTGTTTTAATGGCTGGGTCGCGATACAAATGATGCCACCTTTATACAACTGTCAGATAAAGCTGTTTCAGAGTTTGCATTTTTTTCATCCCAGTGTCGTGTTATTTTAATGTTCAATATTTCTTTTAATGCAGTCCAGATGCTACTATTTTCATGTTATTTCTAGATAATAACTAGTTACAAATATTTGATTATCTAAGTCAACCAATAAGCACCTACTCCACTTATGAAGTTTTTTGATGTCATTAAGGATTTGGTGCCTCAAAATTTGGCCGGTTAAAACTTAAAATTATAATTATTAATTTTTTACAACTTTATACCAACTTTAGAAAATAGGTAATACAGTCATAAGTTTCTTCAGAGTGTAAACTTTTATTGCTAATTATACTCATAGTATATTTTGATAACAATGTAAAGAACTCACCTGTTAATGAGATGTTTATGTTGTAAATCTGTCACCATGCTAGCCAAAGCGGCCTCTAACTCTAGCCATTATTATTTACTCTGCCTAGGAATCCTCAGGACCATGTCCCCCTTATATTTAATTTCACACAATGTGCCAACCCAAGCCCACCGATCATCATTTTAGATTGTGAAATCCCATTAAACGTTACCAAATATGCTGGTTAAGGACGCAATCGGATTGAAAGTGGGTTCGCAGGGCCACAACACTTGGCTGTTATCAGGCCAACTAACACCCCTTTGCATTTATTAATCCAGCAACGTTTCTGTACACCACATTATAATTCACTTCCTCTACGGATATTTGGCGAATTCTATAATGTAACAAAGTGATCAAAAAGTTTATAATCCCAACCACAAGACTGCAACCATTACATGTGGACTTACAAGAAAATTTTGGGATAGCAAGGGTAAAAATATAGGAATTTTTTTTTAATTTTTCTTTTTTTATAATTAATTTATCCCTGTGACTAAGGTAAAAAAGACCTAAAACAAGGGAAATACTACCCTTCTAATCAGACTAATCCATCTCCGCAGCTTCCAACTTCTTTCATCTCTAACATGTTCAGGCATTTCTTTTTTCGCCCTCTCTCTTCCACTATTTCAAAAGTTGGTGAGCTTCTCCCACTTTCCAAATCCTGTACAGAAATGGTAACACAAACCAATGACTATAAAAACTATAGAGGAGATATCGAGGGTTGACAAACAGAAGACTAACTCACTTTTGGTGATTTTTGAGGTTTTGGTACAACAAAATCTGTAACACCTACAGATTCTGAAAACCATGAAGCCTTAACCCAAGTCTACTTCCTATTGCCTATAAAACAAAATAACACTTCACTTCACCACATCCAATGTTGGCACACTTTGTTTACTACAGAAAGCCTTAACTCTGCGAGTTACGACCTTCTGATGTAACTGTATTTGCCAAACAATGAGTTGGAGGCTTCATAGCTTGCACAATTACAGAAATTGCAACAGACAAGCTTTTTAGCTCCCTATCCCACTTTATATTGATGATTTCTTTTTTCCTTTTAAACATTCCAAAGGGATGGCATGCTTAAACATCTGATTGAAATAATGTTGCAATCATAGGCATGATTGAGATGTAACTCACAGATTCCCGTTTTTTCAGTTACCGGTCCGAAAGGACGTAACTCAGCACTTCAAAGAAATTAAAGAGATTTCTTTATTCTGCTTTTCATAATTAAACATCATTCTTTGTTTACTAAAGAGTTTATATAATGTTTGCTACATTACCATATATGAGATGTATGAGATGTTTAACATTTTGAGTTAATTGAATAGATTTGCTTAGTAAAAAATTTAAACATCACAGTTCTCAAAACAGGATTTTTTGAGTTAAGGCTTTCTGATTGTCCAACCCTCGACTATTAAGTCTGACTCCGAGAATTTCGAATATATATTTTTTTTGTATACTAATTAAAATAGGTCAACTAGACAAAGATACTCACTAAATGCTAAATTCCACAGTTAGAGATAATCGGATTTTTCGTTTTCATGCATCCATTTATGTACAGATAACAGGCATAGTACCCGTGGTTATAACAACCTTTCCGGATCGGAATTTTAAGAACTAAGTTGCGATTTTCTATATGAAGGACTCGATTTGCTTAGTTATTTCACACTGATTCTATATGGACAAGCATTATGTAAATGCAAAACAACAATTTGTTGAAAATGAGGGGCGCCCTCCCCAGAAATCTCTGAGTCGGCCTTAAATTTTCATTACATGCACATGACTGTGTTTCAGAGTGTCATTTCCTGGAAGAAGAGCAGGAATGACTAAAACCCATTTTGCACAAAGTGATCAGGAATAAACCTGGTACATTTAGGCATTGGTCCTAGCCTTGGTTCTGCACATTTTCCAGCCCTCTTGATTTCATCTTCGCAACCTAACGAGTGTCTCCTCTGGCTGTTGATTGGGTTTGAGAAAGCAAATGTAACAATAAACCCATGCACACATAATATTAATAATAGTAATTTATTTATTTATTTTTATTTTTATGTTATTTAAACTTTCTTAGGCCGTAGCCCTTCAGTGACAAAGCACTGATTTCCAAGAGGCACTGCATATACCACTTGTACATTGCACACAACATGGATAAACATTTAGTAAGAGAATCTGTTGACAGTTTCAAGGCAAAAATTGAAATCATTATATAAAAGCATAAATCATTTGTAGGAACAACTAAAAACAATTAAAAACAACTACAAAACAGTTTTATTTTCAATTTTTGACGTGATTCATGTAACTTCTTTTTCTGCTCATTTTTTGGCTTGTTTGCATGGCACTGAAAGGAAGTGTCTGAATACTCATTGTCCTTTGCCAAAAACTGTTCAACAACTAAATTTTCACAATAACTTGTAATAACACCAGGAAATCTACGAATATTTTGCAACCAATGACCTTTAAATGTCTTGCTTTGTCAGCTCTTGGATAATCTTATATCTGAAAAGTAAGTATATAAAGGGCAAGGAATAATAATACAGATATGCTGTAGTGCAAGATTGAGTCAATAGTACCTCAGTGCATCACCCAACATGACAGCATTTGCCATCTTGGGAGAAAAGCTACATCACTCCCAACATTTGACATCAGTATTGTTATACAACTATTTACAAAAGTATCGCCAACCTTCAGCTTTCCTAGTTTAACATAGAGAGGATATTATGATGCTTTTAATAACCTTTGTTGGTTCTCTGTCCTCTCAATCTTGAAACCTTAATCACCAAGGAGGAGTTAAATTACAACATTCAAAATAATATAGCCCACCAAACTGTAGGGTAGAATTTTGTTAACAAAGTTCCCCCAAAAAATGATGATGCTTGCCAACCCACAAGGCTGATGTTGCATACAGTGTTTTGCATAAATTAATATGGACAATTTTGGAATTAATAGAGAGGTTCAAATCATTCATTCATATACATGTCAAAATGGAAAACACACAAATGGAATACCACTACAGTCCAAACTTCCACCTCCCTCCCCTTCCTTCAATTCTACCTCCCACTCTTCCCCAAATCTCAGCCTCCTCCCCTCCTTCCTTTCCACTCCCTCTTTCTCATTACCTCACATAATATTTTTAATTTTCCAATTATTTAATCTTATTCTTTTTTCCTCTCATTGTTCATGTCCCAAGTTCTCCATTCCTTGTCTTGGACTTCCTCTCCTCTGTTTTCCAGTTTACATTTGCTGTGCCCGCAACCTGGAATCTTCTTCCTTGGGAATGGACCCCACTCTTGTTGAAGCATCAACTTTATGGCTCTCCTCCGGAAATTACGTAAAAAAGCAAATAGTACAAGATGAGGTCATAAATAGTACCTCAGTGCATCACCCAACCGGACGAATTTGCCATCTTGGGAGAAAAGCTACATCACTCCCAGAGACATTGACATCAATATTGTTATTACAACTATTGTACAAAAAAGTATCGCCAACTTCAGCTTTCCTATTTTAACATAGAGAGTATAGTATGATGGCTTTTAATACACTTGTTCGATGTCCTCTCCAATCTTGAAACCTTATCAACCAAGGAGGAGCTTAGAATTACAGCAAAAATAAATAGCCCCCCAAATTATGGGTAGAATTTAGTCATGCAGTGCATCCAATCAAGCTATTGATGTTTGCTACAGTTGTTTGCATAAATCATATGGACCCAATTTGAAATTAATAGGCGAGGGGTTCAAATCCGTTATTCATATCACAAGGTCAAATGGAAAACACACAAATGAATACAAGTACATCCAAACTTCCACTCCTCCCTTCCTTCAATCTACCTCCCACTCTTCCCCAAATCTCAGCCGCCTCCCCTCTTCCTTTCCACTTCCTCTCTTCATTACCTTCACATACTATTAATTTTCCAATTTTACCTTATTTATATCTTGTTCTCCTCATTGCACCATGCTGTCCTAGTCAAGTTCTCCATTCCTTTCTTGGACCTTCCTCTCCTCTGTTTCCAGTTTCCATTGCTGCCCTCACCGTGAATCTCCTTGGAATGGACCCCACTCTTGTTTCTGAAGCATCAACTTTATGGCTCTCCTCCTGAAAATAAGTAAACAGAAAAGTAGTCAAGATTAGGTCAATAGTACCTAGTGCATCAGCCAACAGGACAGCATTTGCATCTTGGGAGAAAAGCTACATCACACATCCAAGAGGACATTGGACATCAATAATGTGATACAACTATTGTTCAAAAAGTATCGCCAACTTCAGCTTTCCTATTTTAACCATAGAGGACATGTTAGTACGATGCTTTAATACACTTTGTTCTCTGTCCTCTCAAATCTTGAAACCTTATCAAACCAAGAGGAGCTTACGCATGGGCCCTCCTATCTAGAATAATCAAAATAATAAGGGCTCACAAATTAGGGGAGGCATAGAATTTAGTCCATGCAGTGCACAATCAAGTCTGATGTTTGCTACAGTTGTTTGAATAAATCATTTGATTCTCGGTACATATCTGAATATGACTCGAATGAATCTGAAAGTCTCAGGAGGTTAGAGCATTTTGTGAACTTCAGTTGTTCACAATATGAAACAATTTGGCAATAATAGTAGGGTTCAAATCAGTTAATTCATATCACAAATGCCAAAATGGAAAACACACAATGGAATACACCACTAAATCAAAACTTCCATACTCCCTCTTCTTCAATCTACTCCCCACTCTTCCCCAAATGCTCACGCCTCCCTCACGCCTTCCTTTCCACTCCCTTTATTCATTTTTTTCTTCTCCAAGTTGGTGTGCAATAAACGATTAAATTTACATAAATTTAATTTTCCAATTTGAAATACGAAACAAAAATTCACATATTAATCAACATTTCAAGGTTATTTACCTTATTTCTATCTCGTTCCTCCTCATTGCTGTCATCTAACTCATCTCTAATATCCCAGTCAAGTTCTCCATCCCTTTCTTGGACTTCCTCTCTTCTGTTTTTTTCCAACGTACCTTCGCTGCCCTCAACCTGTGAATCTTCCTTGGGAATGGAACCCCACTCTTGTTTCTGAAAGCATCAACTTTGGCTCTCCCCTGAAAATTAAGTGTAAACAAGCAAAGTATTACAAGATTGAGGTCAATAGTACCTCATTTGCATCAGCCAATAGTACAGCATTTGGCCATATTGGCACAAGCTACATCCACTCCCAGAGACATTGACATCAAATATTTGATACAACTACTTGTACAAAAAGTATCGACAACGTCAGCCTTTCCTAGTTGTAACATAGAGATGTATAGTACGATGCTTTAATACACTAGGCGAACCTGTGATGTGAAGCCATTATCTTATGCATTTTGACGTCCCTTTATTTCATTTTTGAAAATTATATATTACAATATAATTTGAATGTTGCCTACATTTATTTTTTTTTTTCTATTAATTGTTTTTGAAATTAAAATAAATGAAAATTTTAAGCGACTATCTCTAGAAAGATAAAAAGGTCTCCTTTTCAAAACCGTTTTTTCTTGGAAGCTTTTTTCCTCATTTATGCCACTATGCAAAACCACAAGTGCATTTTGACAATTGAACAAGGATCCTTTTGGCTAAGAGGCAGTGAGCTTTGTGTATATGGGTAAAATTTCAAAAATGTGCTCAAATAGTGTTACAAGCACAGCCTACCTTCCTTAGTCAAAATAATTCTAACAGTGTCAGTTTTGCCTACGATATACCACTGACGAAAGGACCAAGTGGGGGTAATACAAGGCAAAAATGCTGTTTCATAAAATTATCTCAAAAGGAAAAGTCATGTATTAAGCAATTCCATAAGATCTGTGAGGCCTTGGTTATAGGGGGGCAGTCAATAAGCCCCTGGAAGAAGTACATGAAATAGTACAGCCCACTACTGATACTTGCCAAGGTGGTGGATTACACGATGTGTGTGTGTTACTTTCTAGCACACCACCTTTAGGACAGAACTCACAGTGGTGGATCCAAAGGGGGTGCTTGCCGGATGCATATAGTCGGGGCCAGGAATAAAGAGACTAGTTATGTAAGTAAAGTCATTGAAATTTCCAGACTGCCAGAGGTGCAGGCCCTTTTGCTCCCCACGAACTGCCACTAAACCAATGCACTTTTCGTAAATGTTCTCTTTAATTGAATAGAGTGTGTTTGTGTATGGAGGGGGAAGCCGCAGGGAGGTAAAGTTGTAAATTAACAAAATGTCTGAAATGAGCAAGCAATTGCTTAATTTGACCCTCTCCTCCCCAGATTTCCACGTATTATGCATTTCAACAATTAAGAAAAGAATTGTAAGGGCAATAATAAAATAATTGATTTCCACAATTGAAGGCCCACAGATTTATATCCAGCACTTTGATATCAACTGCCTTGATAGCTAAGTTGATAGAGTGTCCCCAAAGCTAGTCCCTGGTTCATTCCAGGTTTGTGAATGACTGTCATTTATCAGACACCTCACGGAATATTGTTCATCCCACTCAGTAGCTTCTTAGGCCTCCTTTTTTTTTTTTTAAATGTTTAAATTCAGTGTTTCAATATCACTGCCTCGATGAGTTCAGTTGATAAAGTATCCCTACACACGGGGTTCAAAGGCATTATGTCATTGCCTTTATCTTTGATTGTGTGTTTAAGGCCTTTTACATTACTGATATTAGTGATAAAGGTATCTTGTGGGAGGCTTGCTGACCACTTGTTCTAAAATTTCAGAGATGAATCTTGTTAAATGTAACATATGATAAAGAATAACATTTTCATTCCATACACCTTTTGCTATAGTAGAAAGAAGGCTTTAAAAGTAAAGAGATAGTCAAAAACAGACGTGTAATATGTATATTATATTAATCATAATAAAGTCAGGACAGTTGATTGGTTGAAATCACGTCACGTGCCATTGGTTATATTTACCATTATCTGGCAGAAGTACTATTAACGCTGCCACTGTGTAATGTTTTTCCATTCCACGACGCTTTACCTGGTTGAGCGTTGCTAAATTATGCATGGTCACACATGCTGTGGTGTTACGCCACGTGCTGGAAAGAGGACTGTACGCACTGTGCACAGACGCGAGCAAAGCGTTACACGGTAGCCTTGCCCTCGGCCAACGACCTATGTGCGGGAAATCGTCAATAATAAAAGATTCTATTTATCCTCTCCATTTGTTCATCCTGGGAAATAATTTTGTATTAAAATGCAAGAATTATGTATAAGTTTATAAAATCAAATATTGAATGTTTTCAGTTGTGCATGGGTGCAATGGAAAGAATATTTCATTTGTTGAAATATATACTGTTCCCTTCAACTCGGACGACCGCCTTGTTGCATGGAACATTCCATATTTACCTCATGAAAAATTCTTCCATTGCCACTCATAAAATTCATATTTGTATAATAGCGAGCAATGATGGAAATATGTGAAAATTGTCCTGCATTTAAATTTATTACATAAAAAGGGATAGCCCCACGAAATGTAACGATCATTAGTTTTACTGACCTGTTGGTCTCTGAATTGTGTATGGTGCTTGAGATTTCTTTAGATTTACATAAAGGACAGGTGCCTTTCTTGTACAGCAGTGTTCTGAGACTGCAAATCGCAAAAGAAAATCAATCACAAATCGAAGTTATTAAAGTTACTGGATTAGAGGCACCATTGGAAAATATCGTTGATATCAGACAACAATGAGTTTTCTGTATGGTTTGCTGCAGAAAAATTTTCTTAGTGAAACGCATTACTTGGTGGTCATTCCAATATGATCTCTTTTACATTACAGTTATTGCAGTGTTTCTGTAGTAAAATTGTTGGTCCAAGATTAGGGCCAAATCATTTGATGGATGCATAGAAAGTATAACACAAACAACGTCACATACACAATCAAATTACGGACAATGTACCGTAGTTCCGTTTCAGTTTCATGGTTTTGCTCTTCGGAGAGGGTCATTGCAAAAACTATTGTTGACCCCTGGATTTTAAAAATGCTACTTAAAAGGTTACCCCCAGGATGTTACGGAGTAGGTGTGGTTCCATTAATATATGGCCATACAGAACACGCTTGGTGTTCTATTAGATAGTAAAGTACCATCAATTAATTTCTTATTGTTGACCAAAGTTGTCATGCTAAAACATAAAAGCCCTTGGGTGAAGTTTGCAATCTGTGCAATGTCTCCATGATTGCAAGGCTTTACCAGGATTCTGAAAGAGAAAGTGATGATCATTTCTTTTGTTGCTGAATAAAACTTTGTGTGCTTTTTTCCATCATATCATGATTCATAACATTGTCACAGTTGCTTGGGTGACTATAAAACAAGACCCTAAGACCTAGAGGTCTTGTTTATTAGTGGTAGGTCTTAGTTGTAGTAGGGTATTAGTTTTATTAGCCAGTAGGTCTTTAGTGGGGTCTTAGTTTTATAGTGGTATGGGTCTAGTTTTATATTGACGTTTTGTAGTCTTATATCTTAGTCTTTAGTTTTATAGTCCCACCAATTTTCCTTTAAAATAAACATTACCACAAGTTTAAAACTTATTGAGATAGGCCGACAAATTATTTTTTAGGGTTTTCTTTCTACCATTCTGGCATTACAATTACATTGAAAATTCGTCCAATATTTCCTCTCATGAGCCTGGCAAATTCAAATTTCCTCTTGACTATTCAACTGAATTTTTTAATGGACATAATAGCTCTCTGGCCAGATTTTTATAGGTTAACTACATCATTTCAGGCTCACATTTTCAGAAGAGATCTGTATTTTCTTCCCTGAGACTTACCGGATTTTGTTGGAGATTGCACTCGTCAAGCTAAGTGAAATCCTCTAATATTACATCATCTTCTGTGGTCGTACTAGCCTCTTTATATAGGAGAGAACATTCATAATTACAAACAAGCATAGTATCAGAATGGAACTTTATAGATGTTGGATAATTTAGAAGAAACACATCGCAAGAACAGTGGAGTGGTATGCACAATACTATTTTACTAAGGGACATGGCTTCTGAATGCACAGTTATATTTCCAGCATGACCGGTAGGTTATACATAAGACATAGATGGGAAAAGTTTTATACAGCAAGAAACACTGATTCTTAGCATTCTATCATGAATTCCTCTTAATATAGTTAATTAATATAAAGTCCCCCCCCCACCCCCCATCTGCCAACAAAATTGATTTTCTTTAATACTTTATTAATATGACTCACATCAGTCCTCATGCCTATGTGATTTGTTTGGGATATCATATCAGATTTCATGAAATGTGGACTTTCTCATAATATCATATAATTAATGGACTCCAATAAAATCGTTAAAGTTTTTGTAATTCTCCAGACTGAAAGCCTGTCACAAGTTTTTGTCTGGGCCCAATATAATAGTTCTTTAGCTTAAAGGAATTTATGGTATAATCTATCGGCACATATAATATGAATTCCCTAAATATGACGTACCAGATGGTTTGGCCATGTCATTGAGTATTCCTTGCGAAGAACACGTATTTTCAACGCTTAAGCTTTTTGAAGCAGTAGACGATTCCAAAGGAAGCCGCCACTTTATTATTTACGCATCGTTTTGCCACACCCATGTTTAGTCCTTCACACAAATTGAAGATATCGTGGTTCTTCAAGTTCTGGCCTGTATTAAAGACTATAGCGTTTACTTTTAACATTGGAATTAAAACACGCTTTAATTTAACGTTTTCCCTTAAAATATATAAATTTATCAAAAATGGCATACATGGTGCCTAATATTTTATAAAATGAGCCTGGGCTTCTTGAGAAATATAGTTTTTTAAAATAAATTTAGGAACTCTACATCATACAAAGAACGCTACTCGGTACATTGAATAGTACTTTAGATTGGTGAACCACGCATACGTTGGGTTCCGAACACTGATCTCTAATACCATGGCTTGGAAACCTGGGCTTCGTAATTGAAGCACGGATGGCCATATTGGTCAATCCAAAAGAGCCCAAGCAGTTGGTTAAGGGCCGGTCATTTATACAAATTTGTTCCCATTGAAATGTGGGATAAGCGACATAACAGACTACAGAATCAAGTCAGTGAGCTCATTGTATTTTGCGCTTATGGGATGGCATGTCCTCTAAAACGTGCACCCTGGGATACAACTTCTGTTTAACAGGTGTCTCTGGAATGGTATTGGGTTCGGTATACTAAGGATGCCCGCCCGTTGCTCCTTCATCTAATATGCAATGACTGTTGTGTAGCCAATGCCACTGTATAGCGGTCCGGGTTACATCGACTGCGATAAAACTAAATTTTACGCGACCCTTTTAAAATTTCCACTTTTTCATGGATTGTTTAGTGTTTAGCCCCACTAAAACCGTTGTTTAATCACAAAATGATATCTAAAACACCCCTCTTAACATTTTGCTCTATTCACTGAGTTTTTTGAAAAAGTGTAGTTTTTTGAAATAAAAAATTCTAAAGGAACTTCCCTCCTATCCTTTGTGTGCTCACGAAGTTCAAAGATGAGGCTTGTGGCAAACTTGCATGTGATATATGCGCTATGGGATATATTTTTCGCTGGCTTCTGTTTCGGTATTGCATGCGGCGAAAGATGGGGAGAAGGAGAGGGGTAGAGGTAGGGGTAGAGATAATGAAAGAGAAAGGACGCGTGGAGAAGGGGCAGAAAACCAGGACGAAGGGAAGGACAAGAAGAGGATAGGGAGAAAGTCAAAGTGGGGGAGAGGGGTTGTGAAAAGACAGGAAGAAGATCGAAAAACAACCAGGTAGAAGGGCGATAAGAGAGACAGGGAATTGGAGATGAGAAGAAGTCGCGTACAACGGAGGGTATCAAAAACGGGCCAAGGGAACGGGCGAATGCGGTAGAGGAGGGATTTTAAGTGGGGGGGGGATGTCAGGTAATGGGGGGGGGGTGTGGTGGTAGAAAGGGAGGGAACAAGGAGAGGGGGAAGAGTCGAAAGAAGTGCGGGAGAGCGGGAGAGCTGGTTCATGATTATTTGGATGGAGGGGCATACAGATGGGGAGCATAGACATAAAGAGAGTTGCGTGTGGGAGGAGAAGGCAAGAAAGTGAGAGAACGGGGTAGAGGCCCGTTGACGAGAGAGTGGAGAAAAAGAGAAGTGGGGGAAGGTTAGTGCATGGGAGAGGTGGGTAGGGGGTGCTGGAGACGAAAAGAGGGCGGGATGGGGGAATGTGGGAAAAAGTAGGAATGAAGAGAAAGGTATAAGGGGGGGTAATCGGAGGCGTGCTAGAGGGAGGGCGGAAGAAGAGAAAAGCCGGTGGCGTGAATGAAGAATTTACAAAGGGAGAAGTTTTGAAATATACCACAGGGAATAAACATGGTAGCTTCCAGATCGTTGTATAGTTGTGTATATTGGTCGAAAAAATCTGGATTTTTTCGCAAGGAAACTCCAATGGCCCATGAAAACCATCTGTTACGTTTTATTTAGGTATATTGTCATTACATATGTGGCGATAGATTTTTACCAATAAATCGGCGGTTAACAGTATACAAGCCACATTCTTGGCAGATTTGGTCTCTCTCCTTGTATCGGTTGTCATCTCTAACTGAGCCAACCTTTCAAAGGAAATATGAGAAAAATAAAAATTCAAATTCACAGTTTTGATGGTGCCATGCCCCCAGTCTCCAAGTGGCTGTGGCATGGTGAGGTGGTCTTCAGGGATACTTATACCCTTTTGTATAATGGACATCCTCCCTCAGCCCATGGACCTGCACAAAGTTGTTAAAAATGTTGAAGGAGTACAAATTGCCTAAGCCTCCTCTGGAATTCGACTTGACCATTCATGCAATGACCCCTAATAAGTACCACTATTGGGCATCTTTAATACCAGAATTCTAAGTTGGCCACTATGAAAGTGTAGCATTAGGATGTTTCCCCTGATTTGATGAATAGTATGGTGGTTTCCAATTATTTTGCTTACAACCAAATTGGACACACAAATTGGCCCACTTTTTGAAAGGACATTATATACAGCCAGACACGATCATGGGCCAATCACAAGGGCAATAACCAGAAAAGAAATATGTATGTGATCAAAAGCAAAAATGAGGTCAGAGAAGTCGCAAATATTGATTTTGAGATATACCAACACAGAAGAAAGTCTGTTTTCTATTGTTTTGGCCATCTCCCTTCAACTGATTGTATATCTTTGGAATTAATGTGTCAATTTGAATGGGGTTTTCAGCAAAGTGTAGCTTTTTAAAATGGTGCATACAGTTTACATGGAAACTAAAAAAAATACAATATGACCGACTTTAGACTCATTTTGCTTGATCGCATCACATATAGGTGCACTACTATGCATCCTCCCCACCCCTTCAAATGGCCTCCATTCATCTAGACCATCTTGGACTAAAACAAGGCTTGGGTGGGCTCTCGCACTGCCACGCGCATAAGAGCGCTTGGGTCTAATTCCATGTCAACTGTCGAGGCGTAGCTTTGGCACGCGCAGCTTCAGCATCTGGGTGCGCAAAGCCACTAAAGCCTTGCTTCGTTTAATATGGGCCGCGTGTGTGAATAGGCGAATGACAATGCACCTATATTCAACCCAACCTGGTCTTTAGACGTGTACCTGTAATTCGTCACTGGTCAGTGCACCTTAAATTCACAAGATTATTGACACATCCTTTCTTTTAGGGTAAGAGGAAGCCCTTTAATTTTTAATATCTTGTTTTGTTTTGGAGGACAGTGCATCTTTAATTCACTATGCCTGGTTACAAAATTGGGAAGCAAATTCAATCAAGTTTGCCAACACTAATTGACCGATATTGTACCTTTGTGGTATTTTCTAAAAATGGTTCTGTAAATGGATAACACTCTGTTGAAAATAGGGAAATTTGGAATGAAACACACACCATACCAGTATATCCAGATTTTTCCCTTCCTCCCCCTCTCAGTCTCCTCTCCCTTCCCTTATTCTCCTCCCACTCTCGATTCCCTTATTCTCCCTCCCACTCTCTCCTCCATCTCAACCCTCTTCAAGTCTCCTTCTTTCTCCCCTTCCTCCTCCCTCTGCCTTCTTTCCTCTACCCTTTCTCTCTCTCTCTTTCTCGCTATTTTGTTTTCCCCATCTGATGCGCAGATTACTTTTACGTAATATTTTTAACTCCCAATATCAGAAAAAACAAACCTCCATTTCCATCTGCAAGGCATCCCCTCCAAGGAACGTCATCTTCTGTACCCCTTTCAGGTTTTCAACTGTATCTTGTTCATCCGCCTCATTGCTATCATCGTCCTGATCTCCCAATATCATGGTCATTCATGGTCAAGTTCTCCATCCCTTTCTTGGGGTCCTCTTTTATGCTCTTCATAGGCAGCCCTTAACCGGTGAATCTTGATTGGGAAGTGGCTCCTGCATATTTCACTTATAAGCACAGACAAAACTACAGATTTTTCACTTCACAATGTTTTAGCTCTATAAATTTGAAGAAAACCAGTGGGCAGAGGGAAGACAGCGATCAGTTTGTTCTCTGTCCTTTCAATCTTGAAACCTCATATCAACCAAGGAGGAGCTTAGCATGGCCCCTCTTCTTAAAAACAACATTTCATGCACCAACTTACATTCCACACATTCAAAGGCTCCCTCCCCGTCTTCCCCTCCCTCCTTCAATCTACCCCCCATCTCTTCCCCAAATCTCACGCCTCCCTCCCCTCCTTTTCCTTTCCTCCCTCTTCTTCATTTTTTCTTCTCCAAGTTGTGTGGGTTCAAAAGATTACCTTTCATAATATTTTCATTTTCTCAGATTTTGAAATACTGAAAACAAAACTCATCATCGTTATCCATTTCAGGTTATTTACCATATTTCTATCTCGTTCCTCCTCATTGCTGTCATCTAACTCATCTCTCAATATCACAGTCAAGTTCTCCATCCCTTTCTTGGACTTTCCTCTCTTCTGTTCCACGTATCTTCGCTGCCCCAACCTTGAATCTTCCTTGGGAATGGACCCCACTCTTGTTTCTGAAGCACAACTTTCTGGTTTCCTCCTGAAAATTAGTAAAACAAGCTAAGACATTCGGCAGTCTGAGGTAAACTGAATAGATGCCCCTTAGCTGTTTATTTCAATTGAGAAATAACAGTTTGGATGAGGAAATGCAGCTGCCATGGAAGAGCTTTCCAATAGGTTGTTATAGATTTTCACAAAACTTGATGTGAATAAACATTTCAAGTACTTGAATACATTTCTAAAAGAACAATGCAGCATTGGAAAATATTTTTTGTTAAAAAAAACGAAAAAAATAAAAAAGTAAAATAATTGTTTCTTTTCATCAATCAATAAATTTTTTTTTTTTTTTTTTAAAATATTCCACTATTTTTGTGCCTTTACTAATTCAGTCAACTGTTGAGACTGTACCAATTCTCCTTGTTACTGTATATTGAAGTATATGGTTTGCTCTGGGCTAGTAAATTCACAGGTAACAAAGTCTATATCTCCAACTTACTTTTTCAACTTGCAGGCTCTATCAAAAAGACGCTGTGTAACTTGCATGACGCGACTTGCAAGTCATGGCATACACTTACCAGACTGTGCCTGCAATAGTAGAAATGCCGTTCGTTCGGCAAAAACTTGTTTAAATGATCCTCGCTCGCATACAGGGCAAACCTAACAATAGTAATGATAAATGGAGACATGTTACTTGCACTGATGATTTATTTCATAATGGTGAGAGATAGCCATATAGTGGAGAGAGAATGGAAAAAGATCCTAGCCCTTTTAAGAATTTTGCATTTTCTGATGTATCTAAACATGCATGTACTAGTATAACTTGCTTTTAATCATACATCACTGCAGTATGCCTAGTTTGGTTGTCTTTGTATTGCACGTTGGCAAAAGCTTACTCTTTAGGATTATGTTGATTTATATTTTTGACTGATTTAACTAACTTAATCATGTTGCAATTGTCCATTTACTATTAAGAGGCATCTTTTCATAATATCAAACTTACTTTTCACCTGCATCTCTCATCCTTCTCTACCACACGTTATCCTCTTCACACACACCACACAACACAAATCCCGTCACACCTTTTAGGGTATACTCAAGTGTGACATGCATTTTAACATGGACGTTATTTCGAAGCCCATTGATTGGCCAATTAATTGACCTGACAATGTCTGCCATCTACCATCTCCATATCACAGTCAAGTTCTCCTTCCCTTTTGTTTCTTCTCTCCTCTCTTTTGTTTTTCCAATGTACTTTGTTTGCCCTCACCTGTGATCTTCCTTGGAAATGACTCTACTCTTGTAGTCTGAGTCATCAATTTTATGGCTCTCATCCTGAAATTAGTAAAGGCAGACAAATTGATAGTGTTTTAAGTAATTCAATCGATCTTTCCTTCAGTTTCTTTTAGCTCAATTGAGAAAAAACAGCCGAATGAGGAGAAGAGATGCCGGGAAATCATTGCAGGTTTTAAGAGAAAAAAAAACTAGATCTGAGTTCATGGACCTTTTGAAGTAACTGTCAAAGGAAAATGCCTGTTGGACAGATTTATTTTCTATAACCATTTTGTTTTCTACAAAGTGCAAAAATGTTCATCAATCCAAATAAAATTTTTGTATATTTGCCCTCCACAGGCCATTATATGTTGTTAGTATCTGTCCCTTTCCTGAGGCCAACTCTTGAGATGGCACAAAATCTATTTTTCCCTGGCCATTGAAATATAGATTTTTCTCGGCTCGTAAATTTTTATAGGCAACACACCTTTAAGACCCCAAACTAGTTTTTTTTTATAAGGAAATGCAGTTTAAACTATGTTGACAGAGGCTGCACTTGCAATTCATGGATCCCTGGGAATACACTTAACATGCTCTGTGTTGGCAATAGTGGACATGCTTGGCCTCGCAAAAGCTTGTTGGAAATCAAGCCTTATCTCATGTCATGGGAACCATGAAAATTATTTGTGATAAATCGGATTTCTAATCGACGGCCTTGTTTGAGCTATATGGTTGTTGCCGTAATAGGTTGCGCGAATACAAAGCGCGGTGTGATCGGGTTAGGGGTCATGATTGTTTCGCAGCAACACCGATCACGGACGTGTTGTTTTTTTCACTCCCTATACAAATAATTTCGGAACACGAAGTTGCACAATCTGCTGAATTTAATCAGCCTGAGGCCGGAAATTTGCCTCGTCTCCCTGTTCTGGGCACCCTCTATCCGCGTTAGATGTTGCCAATATGTTAGATCTTGTAGCTGAGGCTTGGCAATTTCCAAACTCCTTTTGATAAGGCTATATCGGACCTCAAGAGGACGCGGAGAAGGCGCTTCGTCCAGGTGAAATCCCTAAAAAAAAGGGATTCTCCAGTTCCGTTTCAAAGGAACAAGGTGCAGTTCAGTTCAAGAAGAGGTTGTTGACGACGTTGAAGACGTGAAGAATTTTCCATTTCTGAGGGGAGGTTTCCGCAGCGCAAGAGACAAGGTCTAGGCAAGTGTTGAAATCTCTTTACCCAAGCGTAATAGTTAATACGCATCTCGGACAAGAGTGAAGGAGTTAGTGAGTCAATGTTTTTCAATTTGTTATCTATCAAGAAATTTGTGGTAGCTGTATGCATGGGGTTTGTGGTGTGATCTCATTACTTATTTCAATATGTTTTTGGTTGCATAATTTTGAATTTATTAGGTTGGACTGTGGTGACAGAATCTTAAGTGACACTGGCAGACGATTCTAGCGACGAGAAGCGCATTCCAGCTCAATTAGGCATGGTTAATAAGTAATAGGAATCGGGCAAGTATGGTCGCGCAGCACCTTATCAATATGGGCATCAGCAGAGCGTGTTTTTTGAATCTCCTGCTATCCTGATTCAACCTTTTTTCGTGGCTATAACCCACAGTATAGACCATCGTTTGGGGCGTTTTTCTTCCCCAACGCAGGGCTTCCTGGCCGAGCCCTCTGACCTTGTGCTTTATGCGGCCGGGCATGCCCCTGGAGGAGAGAATGGTCCTGGCACGAGCAACGTTGGGGCAGCAGTAAAGATGGCAGCGCCCAGCATTGGTGCAGTTACGATGGCTGGTAAGGACATGCTTGTATATGGATATTTTTCAAGCAGACTTTTATCTCTGTATTCACGTACGTTTGTATGTTTTTGATCTGTTTTTTTTGGATGGTGTGTGGATCGTTTTGCACTGCCCGTTGTCGTGTTTCATGTGGCCACATGACAGTACTTTGTTTTCGGGTCGTGCAACTTAGGCTGAGAGTCATCGCACATTACTATGAGTATGGTGGTGGAGCATGAATGAATAGTGGCAGGTGCGGGATAGTTACGTGCAGTACTCTTATCCAGTTTGATTATTTCAATTGTTGAAATTTCACGTGTTGCATGTGCTAATTTTATATTTGTTTAATTTTATAAATATGATGGGAATGTTGCACCAAGACTTGTTCAGATGGTGTAGGAATTCCTATTCCGTTACAGAACCGGCTATTGTGGATCAAGACAAAGCTGAGTTACGGTAGATATAACTTTTATTTTAATATTATTTTGAGTACTAACATGTGATCAGAGCTATAGTGAAGGGACGGCTTAAGTCATCTTTCAAATTTTGGAAGGAGATAGTGTGCTAAGTCGGAAGTTCTGATGTTATTTCTGCAGGATATAAACTTCCGTTCATCGAGACGCCTCCACCTTTTCATTCCAGGAACACTAACTCTGCATTGCTTCATTCACCTTTGTTCTGGAGGCCATCTAGACCTTAAAAGCAACATTTTGATTCCCCCCCCCCCCCCCCCCCCAAAAAAAAAAAAAAACCCCAAACTAACCCCCACCCCCACCCCCCCCCCCCCCCACATCAGAATTAGTAGTTCCACCTCATGTTATTAATCCTTTGTCTGTTTCTTTCAGGCATCATGGAAACAGATTATTTTAGCTCTTTAGATTTTATCAACAACTTTGTGGAAAGACAAGATTACTTTTGATGATTGGTGTGTTGCTTTACGTTATTTTCATAAAGGGTGATTTTTTTGTTTTCATTTGACCTAAGTCGGTTATCACCACATTGATATTGTTTTCAGAGCAATCAATTTTGTAGATTTTCTCATGGCTTGGTGAAATGTACAGTGAAGTATTTTTGTCTTTTCGGTTACCGTTGGCCTATCTACTGCCCGTATTTTTTACCAATTCCTGAGGCCATTGTACAAACATTGGAAAGAGGTAAAGGTATGTGCATGGTATTATACTTAGATGATGGATGGGGCAGGGATAGTACTTACGAAGGATTCTCAGTCATGGCTAATCTATCAAAGCTGATCTTATTCAAGCTGGTTTGGTTCCTAACAAAGAAAACTCTATTTTGGTCCACCTACGAATTCTTTGATGGGCTGGGGCTTACATGGGATGCCCTGTAGAAGGCCTATTAGTTACTCAAGAAGAGTGTTGATTTTAATTAACTGTATTGAGAGTATTCAGTCAGAGTTACCGAGAGTAACTCCCCGGAAATTGGCATTCCATTACGGAATAGTTTCTTTAGCCCCTGTGATTGGTCAATTTGACTTTGTTGAGATCCAGGTATCTACACATTGAAATTAACAAGCGCTTGCGGTATTTTGATTTCTATTGCTTCGGATCAGTAAAGTGATTGATTGATATATTTTTTTGAAGACGGAGTTATTCCGATTGACTAAACTTTTAAAAATGGTTTGAAAATTATTCTTTACGCACAGATTTTGGTTTTCTCGGATGCCGTGTTCAGGCTGTGGAAGCATGGGCATTCATTTTGGAAATGGATCACCAGAATTGGAGTATGTATGGAATCGGTAGCTCTACATGGCGTGATTAAAGAGGGGCATCCCTGGCATTGAAGGCGTTTGCCCCCAAGTTGAAAGGGAAGGTGTTAAAATCCCATACAGACAATCAAGGGGTATTTTCTCATAGTGAAATAAAGTAATTATGGTGGAAGAACTTCATCTATGAGCATGATCTATTCAATTTTTTAAAAATCAATTCAACTTCAAATTCAGTGGGTTCCAAGGGAAGTTAATGTGAGGCAATTATCATCAGATGCAGGAAGATTTTGATGATTGTGAGGGTGTCCTCAGTTTTTTTTCATTTTATGATGTATTTGGGGCCCATCTGAAGTGATCGTTTTGCTGAATAATTACCATTGGTAAACTTCCGTTTTAATTTCAAGTATTGGTGTGTTAATACTGCCCAGGTTGATGCTTTTGCCTGTGATTTGGGCAGGAGTTACAATTGGTTAGTAGCCCCCTATTTAATTAGTATGTAGTGAGCAAGCATTTGAGAGCACATGGCCGTCAGGACCCTCGTATTCCAGATGGCGTTTTCGGCAAGATTTTGGCCTATATTTTTTCAGAGATAGCCCTTTCGTCATATGTTAAAGACACAATGAGATTTAAAGATCCAAAATTTATCTTTGTTCAGGGAAAATACAATTCTATTTTTTTGGAACACCCAAGTGATAGTGCATTTTTTGTGGCAGAAAGCTGGTGAGCATTCTTTGTTGATTTTGAGTAAAAATAGCCGCTGGCTGTGGTAGTAATGAGGCCGCATGGCCAATGTTTCAGTGCCGCTGGCAAGATTGCATTTTGTTGATGGGCTGTTTTTCCATTATACTGTGGCTTGGTTTGTATAGGTATTTTTTATTCTCTTTCAGGATTCGGGTAGTAGAGTACTTGGACTCGTCCTGAAAGCTTCACGTGCAAGTAGTACTGGTGATAAATACCCTAATCGTTTGCCGCATGGCGGGATTGGTGTCTTTTGCATGGATATTCTGCTATTCCAGCTGACACCTACGATATCAAGGTACTTTATGATCTTTATACAGGATGCTCCGAGTTTCACGTATTGAAGGGGCATTTTTACAGCATCAAGTGGCATCCAGTGCACTGCAGCCCTGTTGGTTCCTTTCCATCCCATGTGATCGTCAAATTTTTGTGCATTTAGTTGTGAACGGAATCAAAAAGGCTTCTGCCAAACCAGTTTGTTAAAAAGGAACCGGTTACACCAGATGTCTTAAGATCCCTCATCTTCAAATATGGTTGGATCAGATCTAGGGAGTTCGGTTTTATGTGCAAGTGCCTGATTGCGGATGCTGGTTTTCCTCAGAATAATGACGTTATTACTTAAGGTTGTGATATTGAATTTTGCAATTCTTTTATGCGTATTTTCTTAGTCAAGAGTAAGACGGACCAGTACAGAGAGGGGTCATGGGTTATTATAGCAGAGACTGGTGCAATGACCTTTTCCCAGTAATGATGCCTAAGAATACCATGAGTTTTGGCCCATGCTTCTTGTGATTCAGAGATTTTTTGTTTAGGCCCTTTAAGTTATTGTATTTCTATTAAGGCTTACACTGAGGGGATGGAATCTTCTCTCTCTTATATCCAGAAATGCCGTGAATTGTTCAAAGAACATTAGAGGGTTTGGAGTTGACCCAAAAATTTGGGTTGCATAGCCTGCGGGCTGGAGGTGCTACTGCTGCAGCATCCGTAGGAGTCCCAGACACTCTTAAACTAAAGAACAAGGCAGATGGTAAGTGACTCTTCCAATGATGGCTATGTACAGGAGACCTCTAGACATCAAAAAAGAGTCTCTCTTAGTTTGGGAATTTAGTCATGAGTGTCCATTGTATTTTATGTACCACTGCTCTTTTGATTGATAAATTTAGCAATCTGTGATTTTATAGGAGTTGGCGCTTCTTACTTTCTACTGGTTTGCATGTTCCAATGTAGCCTCACCGTTTCCTTTCTTCCCGTGGGGACGGGCGTATCGCCCCGTTCGCTCGCCGCTGCTGAACAATGTTGCCCATGATAATTGTGGTGTTATATTGTAGATTCAGAAGGGGGGTCTATTTAAAGAGTTTATATTATCGTTTAAGTAGCGTATTAGATATAAGCGATTTTCTAATAGACGGCCTGTGTTTGAGCCTCTATGGTGTTGCGTAGAGTTTGCGCGGCAAATACGAAAGCGAGGTGTGTCGGGTTGGGGTCAGTGATTGTTATCAGCACCACCGAGCACGGACGTGTTTTTTCCTTCAAAACTGAGTTTGGTTTTAAGTTTTTATGTTTCAGAACTCTGGATAGGCAATGATGCCATGGATCCATGCTAAATTGGCTTGTCTGACTGTGCAACTGGACTTGAACTGGGACAGGTTGGTATAAGTTTCAAGCTTGGATTCAGGTATGTACATTATTGTTTGTTTTTGTTGCGTTATTGCCTAGCTTTAGGCCTGCAGTTTTGGTATCGCCGTCGCTCGCCGCCGGATGAACAAGTTGCCCCATGATATTGTGTTTATTATTGTATATTCAGAAGGGGGGTTATTAGAAAGAGGTTATTATCGGTTAAGTACGCGATATTGATAATAAATGTAATGATCTTATGGTACTTGACCAGTAAGTTCTAAATGTCCTTATTCCACGTGTTGTTTTAATTACTCATTGTTAGAGGTTCTTAACCCGCTGTTTTTGCCCTCAAAACTAATGTAAAATTAAAAAAACCAAAAAAGAAAAATTAAAAAATTAATTCAAATTCAAATTTAGTGGGGCACTTTGGATAGGGTGTACAATTACAAGTGGGAACATCCCCTGTTAAAGCCCAGTTACGTTCTCCAGCAGGGTGAGGCACAAATTTTTTTTGTACATCATGGGGAAAATGGAGGTTGTGTCCCACGTCCCCACATGCCCGCACATTTAGAAAGTATCCTCAGAGTTTAGTCATCTTTCTGAGGTTCCAGTTTCCATATGGCCAGTACTATATTTTCAACACAAGGTGGTGTGCTTCATGTCATAATCAAGCAATAACTATAGCAATGTTTAATATTTATATGTGCCTCTTATGTTTTATTCTACAATTTGTGTGTGAGAGAAGACGAGATGGGCAGAGGATGAGAGAGAGAGAAGGAAATAGAAGCGATCTTTTTTTTTCAAAATTGTGGCATTTTGTATTGGTTGTATATTTTCTTGTATCAATGACTTAAGACACTATCATGTTGAAAAATATTTGAAATTTGCTGGCATAGCAATGAGGATCAGTCTTGTAGAATTCAAATAATTACCTTTTTTTTTTTCCAACTTGGCAAGAATTGGACAGAAACGGAAGAAAAAACGGCGTGTTCCCAAGATAGAATCCCCATTCAATTATGTGTTGTAGTAAGTTCCGAACGACAGTTTATGACTTTCAATTTCGATTCTGTCCTAAGGTTGCTCTGGTCTTATCCATTTGCAGGGTATGCAAGGATACCTGTACTTGTTACATACATGCAAAATCTGTTTTTGATGATTTTTTTTGATTTCTGATTTAGAATCATGATAGTGTCTTTAACTGCTCAATGCCATATGTTGTCTTTGTATTGCACACGGGCAAAAGCTTACTTCTTGAATTCTTCCATTGACTTGACTTTATCATAACACCAAATGCCCATGTACATATTAATTTCAAGCACCATTTATCAAAAACTTACTTTTGCATCTGCATCTATTCCTCTCACATGGGTATCTCTCTGCTACACCACACACAAAAAGAAAAATAATAAACAAAATTCAACTTTTTAGCAGACAAACATTTTTTCCAAATTCTTTCACACCTCATTGTAACATCCCAAACAAAGAAGGTTGACTTTAACAGCATAATTTTGGTCATGTAGGTGTTCAGTGCACATGGTCACTGGGCTAGCTCTGCCCTTTTCGTAGTAAGAGCACGTGCAATAGTAAGTGGAAGAGGATTTCAATAAAATCAACTTTTATCCCTAATTACATTAACACTATTATGTATGCCAATCAATTCCAAGGTGGGGCCTGAGCTTACATGGCAATTTCATCTCAAGACTCACCGATGATCAGGATATGCGACTAAAGCAACTAGTGCATTATCTGACGTATGTGAAATGATCGTCTGACAAGCAACACTTTTTGTGGGAACAAAATACTAGTGTGCAAAGTCACTTTATTTCTACATTGTAATTGTTGTACATGGAGGATTCCTTTTGTCACTTCCAATTTGAGTGCATGACAAAATGAAACCCACTACTACCCAAAAGAAGGTGCCCTAGAGCCAGTCATATTGCACTCTTCACCAATTATGCCCAATATGAAGGTTGTCTCAAGCACCCGCACGCATCGCTATGTGAATCAGATTTGCTCTAGGTCTATGTGGAGCGGTTACATTTTGGCCTTTTTAAAAGCAATATCATAACATTTTCTGACAGCATCACCCCATTTTTTCTCAAATTTCTAATTTTTACCTGATTGTATTCCAAGTTGATGTCCAAATATACCCTATGAAGACTACGCTGAACGTGGATCTACCAATACCAATTTTGTTATTTTTTGCAGTATATGAACAAAAAATCATACACACAAGCCTATTGGAAGACCCTATTTTTGCATGAACCAATTTTTATCTATAGTTGAAACACATCAAGGCAAAGCAACATGTGGATTGGCCGTTACTTAGCCTTAATTCTTTCATTAAAAACAATTTTTCTTTTTTTTTTTTTTTTTTTTTTTTTTTTTTTTTTTTTTTTAATTTGTCAGAAAAATATAACAAATAGCAGCGAACGCATTAAAAAACAAAAAAGAGACGGTGGGCCCAAAAATGCAATGAAACAGAAATCCTGCATTGCGTTGCTTTTTACAAAAAAAAGATTGGCTTAAGCTTTTTTTTGGCCTTATATCACTGAAGCTCCAAAGATAGTGTTGGGCTACTCAAATTAGGAACAGGTATGATACGCATGAAAAATTGATTCAGATACTGATCAAGTTAAAAATTAAACTCTTCATTTACAATAGAAGTGAGACTTTATTGCCTCTTGAAGGGTAGTAGTATTGGCTAATCGTAACATGCACAGGTTTGTTCAAATTGTAATGAGATGTTGGTATTGATGAAAGAAATATTAGGCCAAATATCAATTTTTCCAAAACGCATTTTTTTATGATTTCAAATAGAATAGCTTTGTACGGGGAATGATTTTGGCATCCAGAAAAGGGGCTAAAATTTGAGCTTTTTGTGAACCGGAAATTATACATGTGTCATTTTTTTCTCAGGTGTCATAACATGAGAAATGACATTGGTTTTTACTTTTTATGGACTCCCAAAGCTATCAGACATTCCAGTGATTTAAATTTTGATTAATATGTCACCGAACTAAAAAAATGGCAGTCGTGTAATGGCAGTGTTTAATCTTGGCGAATATTTCTAGAAAATAAACATTATGGCCCAATTTTCATGAATTTTTTCCATGAAAGAACTGCAACTCCTATGCTAATAAAACAGATATCATTATGAAAGCTAACACATTTGCAAAATTCTCTCGTTGGATTTATGGCTGAAGATATAGCGAAACGTCCCTTCGTTAAGCGAAAAGTAATTTTTGGCGTAAGAAGTTTGATTTTTTGAGTTCAAATTTAAGGTCCAGTATCTGAGGCTTCTCACAATAATTGTACAAGATTACACAAATTTTGAAAAAGTCACAGCCTCTTAAATGGAAAATTACATTAATTAAATACTGTACCGGGAGTTAGATTATTGTACATAAATCAAAATAAAAATGCTTACAGAACTCGGGATTTTTCAGGAATTCGTAGCTTAACAAAGTGTTGTTTCTCAGTTTGCAATTAATATTCAGATATCATTCGTTAAACATAGTTTATATGTGCATTTATTTTATCTTAAAAAATGGGTTTTCAACAAAATTAGCATTTTCCGTTTCTGTAACAATAAAATCTCACCAAACCAGCGTAATTTAGGATAGTCTATTTAATAAGTAATTTGTTTTGCACCAACCGTGCAAAAATCAGATCCAGAACGAGCCTAATATTCACGT